>JADDOH010005557.1:0-88650 GCA_016648135.1 Agrypnia vestita
GTTGGTACGGAAGCCTTTTGGATGTTCATAAGGCTTACGACCTAGGGATCACTTAAGACAACGTTACGTTCAACAATTTATCCAATTACACCAATATAGTTTAAGGTTTTGCTTGGTTCTCTTCAATACTATGTCAAAACTTCAATGAAAATTACGCAACGCAACCTGAAAACGATGAAGAAACATCAGAATATAGAGAAACGATCAGATCTTACCTTCCATATCTTTTTCTGGCACTAAATGCAAAGGAAACGTTTTTTTATGGGAAACCATTAGGTGCAGGAACACTGATACCATGTAGAACTTATTAAAAAATGCTTACTGAGTCTCCTTCGATACTCCCTACAAGTTTGTCGGTAAAGATTCGGGACACCCTGTACACGGTCTGGAATAGTCTGGATTCTGTTGATTTTCACGACAAATCAAAACTATGAAATGGGTTTCGTTTTTACAGTGACCCATTCTAAAAGGTTAAACTTTGAAATAGAAATATAATTTGTACGAATAAATTTACGCTAAAAGAGGTCTCTGAAATGAAAATGATGAATTTTTCATAATTTAGTTTCAGCTGCACATTAGTTGGTTATTTTTTTGTCCCAGCGCTATAAAAATCATAACTCTCTTCCTTAAAGATATTTTTATTTTCTCGTGTGACATGCCGTGTTTTGCGATTTTTCTGGCCAAATATTCGGATCCCATTGCGGGGTCCGTCATCAGGCTTGATGTGTCTGATTATGATGATGATGGACCCTGCAATTTCATCCGAAACTATGGCCAGAAATATCGGTAAAACACGGCAACACCCCAAAAAACACGAATCAGAATTTTACGAACTCCCTTGAAAACTTGTGAGAATTTTTTAAAAAATATTTTAGAAATCTGTACCTATAAAACTCAATGTCTGTATTTCTATCTGTCTTTTCTCTATATAAAACTACACCGTTTGTCCGATTCGATTCAAAATTTGGAAACTTATTTTTTAAGACCCGGCCGGGAACATAGGCGACATTTTCCCCCTATTATTTTCCCCTTCCCCTCCCACGATATGTTTTGGATACAAATCTGCACCGTTCGACCTATCGGACTCAAAATTTGGAAACTTATTCTTTTGGAATTTTCTCGGCGGGTAACATAAGCAACATTTCTTCCATATTATTTTACCCCTTCCCCTCCCCTGATATATTTTCGATGCAAATCAGTACCGTTCGACCGATTAGACTTATTTTTTAGGACGCGGCGGGTAACACAAGCGATATTTCCCCCCTATTCTTTAGCCCTTCTCCTCTCCCTGGTATATTTTCGATGCAAATCTGTACCATTTGACCGATCGGACTCAGAATTTGGAATCTTATTCTTTAAGACTCGGTGCGAAACATAGATATTTTCTCCCTCCCTTTTACCCTTTTCCCTCCCCCTGATATGTTTTCGATGCAAATCTATACCATTCGATTCGAACTGTTGTTTTTCCCCACAAATTTATTTCCAACTTAACCCTTAACCCATGCAACGCCGGATACAAACAGCTAGATTTAAATAAATTGTTAATTCAAAATTTTCCCATGTTCTACTTAATTCGCTTCAGTTTTCACAAGATGCCCATTAAGATTTATCGCGAAATCATAGCACGTTAGTGTTTGCGTTTAAACAGCCCCACCTGGTAGCGTTAGTGTCAGACATTGATACATGGAAAATCATGGATAATTAATATTATAAATAAATTAATTAAATATAAAATTATAATGATTTATTAATATTAATAAATAAAAATTAATTGTATATTTTTTTTCTTTTTACCTTCAGTATTTTTACCATTTAGTGACGTTTGAGGCGAAAGATTGCTATTGATATTAAAATTAAGCAAAGAGATGTGCACACAAAACAATACTAATATAGGATGACTGAAATAAGTTCGAATAAAATAGAGAAAATATTTAAATTATACTTATATCGTACGTATTCGTTATCAAGACTACTTTGTATCTTCTCCTGTTTCATTACAACAATATTGCGATTTTAATTCTTCTCTTACATTGTACAAAGCAATAAGTTACATTTTTATGACAGAATGATTATATAGAGGTATAAAATATTAAGTGGCAATAAAAATATGGTCGTCAAATCTCTTGCAATAAAACTGCAATATTTGAGGAATTTTAATATTAAATTGAAAAATCTACTACAAAAATCAATCACAATTATGCTATCAAAAACAATCAATACATTGTGCTTTTAAATATTATTACAATTCTTTTTTAATTTTTAAGTACCTAACCTTTCTTTTTTTTGAGTAAATATATTTTTTATTTTTAAGGAAAGGAGTCCCGTGATATTTTAAACGAATTAAATTAATCAAACACAAGGACACATATTAATATCAAATAATAAAGGTTTTCGCAGAGAGCGTGTTAGCCATTTCACTACCCCGGCCAAATAAGATTTCGCCAATATTTGATAGTTATATGTTTCTATATCCAGAAATTGATGACAGATTGTCAAACGAAGCTTCGACGTCTTCTCGCGAAAGACAGAGGTCCGTGATTCGATTCCAGTTTCCGACAAAATAATTTTTTCACTTTATGATTTGATATTTATATGTGTCGTTGTATTTGATTCATTTATTTCGTATCATATATGTATATGCGATATACAATTTTTACCAAAATTTTGATAGATGTGGTAGTCAATTATAGGTGGAATTGGTAAATGTTACATTGTGTAAAATGATTAAAAAAATTGCTTCGTTTCTATAAGTGGTATATATTACATATATAAATTATCTTGATTGAGTCACCATTATAAAAAAATTTAAAAAATTGGAGTTCCAACAATTGGTGAATTTTTTTACGAATTTCACTAAAATTTTACGTTCATCTCAAAATGCCATCTTGGTGGAGAAAGTATTTTAAAAACTATTTGGTCAATTTTGTCCAAATTTTGCACACATTTTACTCATAACATTTTGTATGACATTTTTATAACATTAGCTATTTGCTTCCTATAATTTTTTAACTTCTTAGTAGAAAAGAAATGAAAATAGTTTTTAAACTTATCTCATTTACACAAAATAAAAATATTTTTTTCAATATGCTACATTATGTAACAATAAAATAACTATTAAATATTTTGCGCCTCTTCAACGATTAATAACATAAAAATTAATTATAAATATGAAAGTGAAAATCTTAAAATCGGCGCACGGTTCCAGCTGAATTCATCAAGATGAAGAGATAATTACATATCGAGCCCAGCTTCCTTGCTCCTCCTTACTGCTTACAGGAATAACACAATTATACCTACATTTTCAATACCAAATACTAGATGGACAATATTTTTAAGGATGTTTAATTTTTCAAGAACACAATTACTAGATTTTTGTCCAAAAATAGGGTCGCTCTGGTGGTTTGGGCATGTTGAGCGAATGAATGAGGAAAGAATTGTAAGAAAGATATATGATGCAAGTGTTGACGGCGCCAGAAAGAGAGGGCGACCACGGAAGACGTGGCATGACCAGATTAACCAGATACTGGAAGATGGTCCTGTTAGAAGCCTGAACAATCGTCGAGCTTGCATGCGAAGATGTATGAATGTAGACGAAGCGAAAGTTGTGTGTCAGGACAGAAGAGTATAGCGCTCTATCCTCTCTGCCTACCCTCACGGGGAAACGGCGTGATGGTAAGTAAGTAAGTAAGCCAATTTGATTACTTTTTGAAAAAAAATTCTAATTAGAATATTATTTATTAAATTGGGGTTAACTTTGTAAAATGACATATTTCAATTATATATAAATATAGCACTTGTCTAAGGCCACTTGTGAGTTTATGACTATACGACTAGTTTCGACAACTGCAGTTGTTGTCATCAACGGGTGATTATATAAACTGAAGACCCCATGGCAAAACGTTGTTAACCAACATTCAAGTCATTTTGAGATAATTAGACATCGCCTTTGAAAAATATGTTTTATTGCTAATTTGAGATTAATTTTTATTGATTTATGTCACCAAAATATCAAAAAAGTATTCAAAAAGTAAAAAAAACGCATTCATGCCTAAAAAAATAAAAATATACTAATTTTCCCAAAAAAAATGTAGTTAACAACCATTTTTTCGCCTCTGGAACTCATTTTTAATAGAATAACACCTTTTTAAAATTGGCCAAACACGAACATCAAACAACTAACTTCAAATGCTATCCGTTTTTACCATCCATTTTGCAAAATTACAAAATACCTGGCATGTTTATTAATACAAAACATGGTATGTACCATTTAAAATTATTGAAAAATAATATGTAGGTAAGTACATATTAGGTCCTTACATATGAAATTGGCGTTTTGCCGTACTGGCAAATTTGATCTCAAATATCTTCTCTTTAGTTAGGAATTCCAAATTCAAATTTATACAGCTATTTACTCATATATTTGTATTTTGAAAATTATAATTCATTTGTTTTTTCCTCAATTGCTTTTTTCTTTGCTTCACTCAGTTTACAAAATGAAAAACTTGAAATATCGCATTATTTACGAGTACGAGTTCCACCGTGGCACCAGTGCTGCAGAAACGGCTCGAAGGATTAATGATGTGTATGGCGACGGTGCCGCAAAAGAAAACACAGTGCGTTTTTGGTTCCAACTTTTTCATTTTAAAATTTCGACCTGCAGAACAAGCCCGTGGACGGCCGGAGACCAAAGTTGATAATGAAGAATTGAAGGCTATTGTGGAAGCGGATCCATCGCAAACCACATCCGAGTTAGCTGCAGGCTGCGGTGTTAGTTATAAAACTGTTTTAATCCACTTGAAGCAAATTCGTAAGGTGAAAAAGCTTGAAAGGTGGGTACCTCACGAATTGAGTGAAGCAAATCAACAAACGCGCGTCGACTGCTGCGTTGCATTACTCAACCGGCACAATAATGAAGGGATTTTAAATCGAATCATTACCTGTGATGAAAAGTGGCCAAACCATGCCCCAAGCGAAAATTGATTCCAAAAAAGTTACTTGTGAGCGTTTGGTGGACTAATGCTGGTGTCGTTCACCACAGCTTTCTTAAATCTGGCCAGACGATTACGGCAGATGTCTATTGTCAGCAACTGCAAACCATGATGGAAAAGCTAGCTGCTAAACAATCGAGGCTGGTTAATCGCTCTAGGCCACTGCTGCTTCATGATAACGCTAGACCACACACTGCACAACAGACGGCTACCAAATTAGAGGAGCTTCAATTGGAATGTCTAAGACATCCACCGTAATCTCCGGACCTTGCCCCAACAGATTACCATTTTTTTTCGAAATTTGGATAACTTCTTGCAAAGGCAAAAATTCAACTCCGATGGGGCAGTCCAAACCGCCTTCAAAGATTTTATTGATTCCCGTCCGAATGGTTTTTTTAGTAAAGGGATCGATGAACTACCTATGAGATGGCAAAAGTGCATAGATAGCAATGGTACATACTTTGATTAAATAAATATATTATAATAAAAAAAATCGGCTTTATGTTCCTCCCATACTAAACGCCAATTTCATATGTAAGGACCTAATATTATCATAGAATTCAAATAAAAGCAAATATATGACAGTACTGCCAGAGTAAAATTAATACTAACCATAAATATTCCAATCAAATTAAAAGGCGTGTTTATTTCAGAATGATGGCATGAACATGTTATTATTGAAGATAACATGTTTTACCCATCAGTAACTGATTTGATTTTTATGAAAAAGATCACATGTTCTTCCCAATAGTAACTGATTTGATTTTTAGTCCCTTTATATTACCTCGTGGCGTCCGCTTGTCTTCTTGTCTGAAAAAACTTTGGATCCATTTTAAACCCCATTCCCGTGATCCAATCGAGCTGAAACTTTGCAAGCAGACTCGTGGCAACAATCAAGAAAATCTATCAAATTTTTGTTAGAAAAAAATAATAAATTTTTGGATTTTTCAAATTTTGAATGGTTTTTTCATACAACTTAGTAAGTTGTTTGAAAATATTTCAACGCGTCTGGTAAACGCGAAACCTGATTACAGTGTAATTTTGGAAATTTTTTATTACTCCCTTTCGTAGCGTCGCCCGACAGAAGCCCAACGCGTAGGTTAAGCGAAAAAAACATATTTCAACTAGTAAATGAGAAAGGGAGTATAATAAAAACTTGTTTTTTATGGGTTACTTTTTATCCCTATGATTTGAACATGTTCTAACATGTTCTTGAATGTTGCTTAACAACGTTTTGCCATGGGGTCTTCAGTTTATATAATCACCCGTTGATGACAACAACTGCAGTTGTCGAAACTAGTCGTGTAGTCATAAACTCACAAGTGGTATTAGACAAGTGCTATATTTATATATAATTCTAATTAGAAAATACATATAATCAATTAAAAGACAATACAAAAATAATTAATAATCTCCCTGTAAAAAAATACCAAATTTCTACCTTAATTTCTGGTTGCCGCACGGTGATCAATTTGTATGAACGTTAGTTGGAAACGAGGATTAATTTTACGGTCATGAAATAATTTTAAATATATTTATTTAACAAACTACATGTTATATTAAACGAATATTATTTATGAAAAAAATAAATTGAGTATCGCATAGATTAGACAACAGTGTAAATTGCCTGCACACGCTGCCGGGTCGTGATTTCAGCCATTACCGTTCGAGACAGCGTCAAGTGTAGTCGCGAATTTGAAACTTAAGAAAACATATAACGAAAAGTGTGAAATATGGAAAATATTGTGGAAGGTAGGATTTATGACATAAATAATATTAAAAATATTTTTATTATGTTTTTGATACAATGAAATATGCTGTCACAAAAGTATTTTTTCCATGATTTTACATGTAACTTAACATTTAAAAAAAAAACCTATCTATTTTTTCATCGACACTATTTTTAATTCATAGCACTAACCTTCCACCAAATAACGTATTTAGTAAAATTTACATATTTTAAAGATATTAATTTTTTGCAGAGAGCCGAAAAGTACTGACACGACGCGAACTTTTTTAACTGTTTATAAGAAGAAACAATCCACAAGATTCTTATTCATGGTGCTGATGTTATTGAAACAGTGATACTCCCTTAAGGCCAGTTATTAGAAGATGCTCAAGAAGCGAGGCACAAAGAATATAGAAAATATAGAGAGCACAATACTCGAAAAATGTCTAGACTCAACAACAGTGAAGATTTGCTTATTGTATATGTATATGTTAGTCAATTTGATGAAATATTCTATTTCACAGGTGTCGTATATGCCTAACAATAGTATAAAAAAACTCTAAAGATACTCTTTCAACCATTACTAGGTATGATATAATATAAAATATCATTTTCTACTTGTGTAAAATTCATAAAAACTAATTTCCAACTAAATGCTCAAAATTGATCTCCGTGTGCCGTGTGAAGTTTACCTGTTAAACATATTAATTTATGAATAAAAAACGTCGTTTGATTTTGATTTTTACTGCTACCTCGTTTATGTCTCGTTTGTGTAGCAAAAATAAAACACAAGATTAAAAACTGGGATTGCATTTAAATTTTCTAAAAGTCTATTGTAAAACCCAGTTTTTGTGCCGGGGTAATTGCTGAAAAAAACATTGTGTGTTTGCCAAAGAAAACAATTTAATTAAATACTCCTGTTGAAGTGGTGCGACTGGTGAACCGTGCCGTTGTTAATGTTAACAATGAAGGTATAAATCAAGAGTGCTTTCGATTAAAATCTGCGGCAGACGTTGAGGGCTCTCGGAGCCAAGGGGCACAGTTTAACCCTGTCTTCTTATTGCTCACGCAGACGTCAGGCTCGGCTGGAGGCTGCGTCTCAAACCAGCCCTCCACTAGGGCATGCATTACTGGTTTCCGGTAAACCAATTTAAAATATTTATCAAAATATTTTGTGTTTGGCAAATATTTTCAGAACACGGTTCTTTTGTTGCCGGTCGCGCTAATGATAATTACAACACATGTGAAACGGTTTGTAAAACTTAAATATTTATTCAAGTTCCAAAAATTTAATAGATGTGGTATTCTATCATGGGTGGAATGGTGAACGTTACAGTGTTTAAAGTGATCACTTAAGCCAGCCGCATGATAGGTCATTAACTCTATGAACACCCAAAGATTTCCATACCTACTATCCCATAAAAAATATTTTTTCGTCTCTATGAGACATCTATTATATATCTTAATTTAAATTCATTTACCGGTAAATAAATGTTTAAGCACCGGTAGGTATTTTTAACTTAACCTACCTGAGATGCAGATTTAAGGAAAACTTGGACCTTTCTATGGCAATTAAATGTCGTATAGAGTCAGCTGCCTTCTTCCGGATGAAAAGGGGGTAATTCCACGAATATGGTACCATTGCTCATAGAATGAAAATGAGTATTTCACTGATTACAAAATGGAAGATAATTGACGCATAAATAATAAGTATTAAATAAGATATTACACTTAAAAGTTTCAAAAAATGTACCGTATATTTTGACATTTGACACATAAATATCTATTTAATAATGACCATCACTAACGATACTAACGTTATCAAGAAGCTACGCTACTCTAGATAGCGGTGATCTCACAGCCATAACTGGCGGCCGAAATATGTGTATAATAAAATAACGTCATTTTTAACGGGTCAATCTATATAATTCAGATAATCCATATGTTACAATTTATTATAGTAACTTTTTTCATTTTGATATTTTATATGATAATAAAAGTAACCCATAAAAACCAAGTTTTTATTATACTCCCTTTCTTTGTAAAATATAACAACATTTAAAGACGAATTAAAACATATAATATAACACTAAACTTACAGTAATTTAATATATTTTTAAAATGTCAGATGTTTTGAGCTTTGATAAGACACTTCATGCTTTGAAGATTATATTCTAAAAACATTTGTCAGTCAATTTAGATTTTCGACATTCGTAGTGAAGTGCCTATTATGTATACCGACGGATTAATTTAAATTTCGAAAATATTCCGCGACGTTATCGGGCCGCCGTTGCTAGTAAGCAAACTTTTCTAATGATTCCAATTTGAATAAACCAATAAAAATTCTAAAAATCCGAAATTATACTATAATTATTATTTTTTGTAACGAAATTTTGGTATATCTTCTTGATCGCCGCCACGAGTCTACTTGCCAAGTTTCAGCTCGATTGGATCACGGGAAAAGGGTTAAAAATCGATCCAAAGTTTTTTCACCCGGCAAGCCGGCAAGCAAGCAGACGCCACGAGTTAATATAAAAGGAGTAATAATGCCATAATATTCATTTGATACCTCCATAATTACCGGTTGTGCCGGATTGAACCCAGATTCTACCGTTTTACCGGTAAACCTGCATGCCCTACCCTTGACGGTACCACCCCGCGTCGGGTTTGGAAGAAGACTATTCAGATTTAAAGGAAGTTCTTAAGGGATGTAAAACAGTGGTCTGAGAGGTGTCGGAGATGGCTGACATTAAAATATTAAAACAAAAATTATTTTTAATTAATCTAATTATCTTATTTGGAAAACTACTGTTAGACTAATGTATTAATTTATGTAATGTATTTATCTAATTTAACTTTTTATTGCATTAATTTAATTAAAATATTTGTATTGTATTAATCTAATTTAAATTTGTATAATGTACTAATTTACTTGAACTCTAAATCATTAATTAAATATATATACTAATGAGGAGCTATAGTCTAATATTGTGTTTTAAAATGAAATATATAACTTGCCCTTCAATAGGCCAGACTAGTTGGATAGTTACATATTTTATTATATGATTGTATGATAAATTATTATTGTTTAATTATATTTGTAATATAATTTAATGTAATGTTATGTTAAATAAATAAAAATTTGCCAAGGCAAAAATATGTCGTAACATTTTTTTAATACAAACATTGTTTAATTTAATTCTTTACGTATAGTTTGAAATCGTTTACATTCTTTCAAAAGCGTGCTTATCATAAACTTACACTACAAATATATCAACTTAAGATCACATCAAATTGCGCGGCTTATAGATATAGGAATTTTTATAGAACTTTTTGAGTTATACAACTTCTGTATAAGAAGTTCTTAAATATATCTTACCGTTTAGGCAGCGTTCGTAAAAAACGAATCGCTCGACCATTTTTCGTCGTTTTGTGGTGACCTATTTGTAAAATAGGTCACCACAAAATGCCCTTTTATTTTAACGAGATAATATAAAACCAACGTACACCCTAAAAATTCATTCTAAGTATTGGTGAAAGAATTTTTGAAATCGGACTTGTAGCTTCGGAAATTACCTCCTACATCCAAACTTACAAACTTCACCTCTCTATATAATATTAGTATAGATTAATTCGCTATCTGGTCGTGCCTAGCCTCTGTTTTTGGAGCCTACAATACTCGTTGACGAAAAAACTTTGGATCCATTTTAAACCCCTTTCCCGTGATCCAATCGAGCTGAAACTTTGCAAGCAGACTCGTGTCGGCGATCAAGAAGACGTGAAACCTGATTATAGTATAATTTTGGATTTTTTAAATGTTTTATTACTCCCTTTCGTAGCGTCGCCCGACCGAAGCCCAACGCGTAGGTTAAGCGAAAAAAAATATTTCAACTAGTAAATGAGAAAGGGAGTATAATAAAAACTCTTTTTTTAAGGATTACTTTTTTTTTAATCATTATTTCCTAACTCATTCGCTCAACGTGACCAAACCACATTATTAATTCTTTCACTTTGATAAAATAACGCTTAAAATTACTTCCTAGTAGTTCATCCTTTTCTCAAGCATGGCTTAGTCACACTTGCGCCCAAGTGATTTTATTTCCACTACATTCAATACCTATGTACATTGTACATTAAATAATAAAAATCAAAAGAATATTAGCAACATAAATAATAACTTCTTCTTCAAATATAGCAAAATTATTTTGTAGTGACATCATTATGATTTAAATAAAGTAACGTTGTAAACACCACTTTTTTATTGGAAAAAATTAAACATGTTTCAAATTCAATGGCTTTTTCGTCAGGATAACAAAAATAAAATTAAAAAATCGAAGTATAGATAATCAAAATATTAAAAAAATTATATATGGAAAATGAATACTGTATATGTTCTGCTTTATTATTAAAATATGTATTTTTTTGAAAAAGATATGTTGATGACATTTTATGTATATAGACTGGTACTGAAAGACAACTAAAAATTTTTTTTAATTTCTTAAATATACTACATAAAAGGATTGAATTTACCATAGAAATACAAAATTCTAGCATAAATTTTTTGGATTTGAATATTTCAATTGTTAATAATAAAATTGATTTTAACATGTTTCGTAAAGATACATATACAGATATAGTTACACGCAATTCTTCTAACCATCCGTTTTCTCAAAAAGCGACCTGTACTTGGTTTATAGCACAGATATCAGATTTAATAAATAATAAATATTGACAACGTGTCGATGTACTTGTACAAGTTTCAAGAGCGAGTTATTACAGTTGAAGAATGTTTTTCCGGAGAAAAACAACCCCTCCGTGCCGCCTGGCGGGGGAGGGGTTAAGTGCCGAGCTCCTCTCCAACACTGATTGGTCCTTTCGATAAGGTGGCTTAATTAATTGCTTGTCTTTGCTGACAAAAGAGCCCGACAATTTCAGAAGAGGAATCGAGTTTTAATTAACCAACCCCTTACCCGACACTTGGGTTTGTTTCATTATAAACATACTTATTGCAATTAGACTGCAATTATTATTTTTTTAGAGAATGTAATTTAAATCAATCACAGAGTGTAAACTGATACACTAATGAACAAAAACCCTTCTTAAGGCGAGGGACTGGGATCCAGCGGAAATATGTGCCCCTCGTATATATTTAAGACACTTTTTAATCCGGTCACAGTATTTATTCTTGCATAATTTAATCCCCTAGTGAACAATGCGTATTTTTTAATGCTTCATATTTACTTCACCGGAGATATTAAATATCAAAGATGGCATTTTTTTTATATTTGACTTATTTTTTTTACAAAAAATTGAACTATCATTACGGTAACTTATATCGATTATGAAATATTTATTTGCATTAATACAAGTCGAATAAAATGATTATTACAAATTAATAATAAAGTAACATAAACATAATTCAACAAATACACCAGATAAATAAGATAAATTAAACCAAAAAAAAATAACTAGGATACTTTAAAATAAATAAATATATATAATTCATGAGGAACAATAATACAATAAAAATTTAGTAGGTACATTAAACTGTTATTAGTTCTACTGGCTAAGTTATTCTTTCATTTGGGTAATCCTACAACGAAAAATGTCTACGAATTTCGATAATTTGTTTCCAAGGCGACGCACGCATGTTAACGGTGAATTAAATGCATATTCCTGTGGGTCTCTACAAAGAACACTTCGTCATGTCTCGTTTGTCAAATTTCAAATTATACTTTGGTGGTTGCAACCCCTTCTTCAGGGAGGGTGAAATTTTTGTTCCGAGAATTACAAGGGTCGGGAGACAATGTGATATTTTAACACCGCCGACGTGAAATGAAAGAAACAACCAATAGTGTTCAGCCGCCACTCACAATGGCGATATAACATGTAATCTCCAGAACTGACTAGAAGTCCCCGAACAAAAGGTTCTGAAATGCTGAATTAGTATTCAAGCGACTTTTCAACGGGCCGACGTAAATTTATTTCAGACATTTTTCACTTAAATTTCTGTAACAAAATGGAAAACAGAAGAAATAGCGCATTTTCCGAATTCTCGATATATGTCGCAACACTATCGCAGGATCTATAACGGCCGATAGCAATCTAGAGTTATCTACAATATTCGGGAAATGCCTGGAACGACCTAGAAGCGACGGGAACCTTCTCTTGAATACTAGAAAGGAAAATAATATTTTCGAGAGTTCGATAATACTAGATTTGGGTACAAATACCGGGACTACGCCGCGGTGCGGGAGTCTTGTTTTGACATTTCTATTGAGCGAAATAATCAGGCAGATACCTATCTGGCGATTTAAATAATGTGTGATAGTTTGAATGGAATATTCTAGCAAGTGATAAAAAATTGTTACCCAGCGATAATAAAGTGTTCATATACAAGTTTAATTTAAAGAATTGCGTTAAGTTCAATTCATGTAAGTGACTTCGCCTATTTATCTCTCACATATTTGTCTCCCACAGCCATTTTACGTGACAATACAGTTAATAGTGTCACGTAAATGATAAACTTTAATTATGAATAGTTTACAACACTTTCATATATCAGAACTTACAATTTATATATTTTTTTATTAACTGTCCAATCCGTGATCCAATCAAACTGAAACTTTGCAGGCAAATTCGTGGCGACGCTAAAAATTATTTAACAAATATTCGTTTATAAAAATTTAATAATTATACTACAATTTTGAATTTTTGTTTTTTTAAATTGGAATACATACAAATGAATAATGAGCCCGACGCGTGAGTAGGCGCAAAACCAGTTTCAATGAGAAAGGGAGTATAACGAAAACTTGTTTTTTATGGGTCAGTTTTTTACTTATTTAAAACTGAAAACTGTGCGAAATGGCAAGGAAAAATGGCCCAGCCCCGCGCATAGCGGCGGCCCGCAGAGGAGTGACAAAAAGCATCTTGATTCACCATCTTCGCAGTGTTCTGAAATTCATTTCGCTTGACACATTGAAAGGACATCCGAAACCATTTGTGTCTCGCTCGCGCGCGCTCAGCTGGAAGAGCGACAATGCCGAGTAACATTATCAATCGATTTCATCCCTTTTCGTGTACAGTACAAAAGATTTCCTTAATATAAATCGACGACATTTTACAATGGGGCACGTGGTTTCCTTTCACCCCCGCGAACGCTATTTGAACTTCTAGAAATCTCAACATTGGGCTTGAAGAGGATGGTCGTTGGCTGACTAGTAATAACTTTTCTGAATTCGCGAACCACGTCGTGGATAATAATCATTATTTTCATTCATGGACGCGGCCTTCCAGGGGCGTGCAGTGAGAACAAGTACATGACTGTTTCCTCAGCCTCAGCATATTTTTTGAAAAGGAACTGAAATAAGATACACATCAGGGAATATTCCTATCACAATTATTAACATACTATTCAGATTTTAATATTTAATAATATTGTGCATTCTGCCATATAAATATTTAATTTCGACTTTTTTTCAAAATATACGTTTAAATAAAAGTCACGCTTCTTGTTCTCACTGCACGCCTCTACGGCCTTCATAGCCCAGTGGGTATGATACTGGATTTCCGGTGAGTTCACAAATAATCTATGTGATTTACTCAAGTCTGGGTGTTTTTTGATCCGTTTCGCTCTTGAAATTGTGCCTCTTGGCCCGTTGAAGCGTAAAAAAATATAAAATACAAAGATTATATAATTAATATTTTTTAATATTTGAAAATTTAAAAAAAAAATATCTTGTGTATTAATTTGCTTTACAATATTACTTTCATCAACTCTACTCCGTCCTCTCAATATTTCCATCACAAACAACAGCTAAAAATCGATCGTCAGTTATGATACAAACTTGTTTTACTCTTCTAAAAAACTGACATTTTGTTTCTTAGCTATCGATTGGTTCTTTGCCTTTAATAAAACGTATTTTTGAATATTTTTGTGTTCCTGGTCTTTATTTGATATTCATCATCATCGTCATCATCATAAGCTTTGGCTTAAAATCTGTATATATATTTTTTTACGATTCTACAGGCCAAGAAGCCCAATTACAAAGCGACACACATCGTAAAAGACCCAGGCTTGAGTAAATCACATAGATTAATTGTGACCTCACCAGGAATTGAACGTGTAACCTTCGATTTGAGAAGCCAGTGTCATGCCCACTGGGCCACGAGAGCCGCTGGTGTTTTTTTAACTAGCTTTGACTTCACACGTTTATGAAGACCACAGAAACAAAGGTTTTCAACCATTATCCTCCTCCTGATTTTTTATTCATGTCGTTGTCACTAGTGACATTGGAGTTCAGGTAATTGAACTCTTTATATGTTATTTCCAGCAGTGGAGGTTTGGGGAGTTGGATCACGTGTGTTAGATGCAATCATCAATTTCGTTTTGTCTTCATTGATGATGAACTTCATTATCTTTGCTTTCTGTTCTAATGCTATAAACGCCTGACGGTTAGCTTCGAGTGTTCGGTCGATGATATCAATATCATCTGCATAGATGAGCAGTTGAACTAACTTGAATAAGATATTTCTTCTAGTATATATGATAGTATCTATAGTATGAGTTCGTGATAACTTTTTCTAGTGCTTCATTGAACAGGAGACATGCCGAAGCATCTCCCTGTCGTAGACCATTGTGAGTTAGGAATGGATTGTAGAAATCTTCATCGTTCCTTGCTTTTGTTATAGTTGAGCTCATTGCTGCTCTTACAACTTCTAGCTGATCAGCTTCCTCGTTATTCATATTATAGTTCATTTCTGTTCATGCTGCCATAACTGCTTTGAAATCGACAAACGGGTGGTTATTTAATGTTTTTAAGTAAGTATTTAACCAATAGTAACCTGTCAAAGGAAGCAAGACTTGCGGTACATAATGGCGTCGCAATGCCAACTCTGATGTATGGAAGTGAAGCCTGGAATTAGAAAAAAGAAATGAAAGTAGACTAAATGCAGTGGAAATGCGATCACGAAGGCGCTTGTGTGGAAAATCTTGGTCGACAGAGTGAGGAATGAACAGATTAGAAGTGAATGTAATGCTGGCTGTAGTGTGGTAGATAGAATAAAGAAAGGATTGCTGAGATGGCTTGGTCATGTAGAATGTATGAGTGAGGAAAGGATGGTCAAGAAAATATATAGAGCAAGTGATGAAGGCAACAGAAATAGAGGGCTCCGCGAAAAACCCGGCATGATCAGATTCTACAGGTATTGGAGGATGGCTCTTTTAAATGCCTCTACAACCGTAGAGCTTGCATGAGAAGATGTACGAATGTAGCCAAATTAGTGTGCCAAGATAGAGGAATATGGCGTATAATTGTTAGTTAAATAAAATGTAAATAAACTTCGTCGATGAATATAATCTGTGCAAAACCAAAATTCTTTCGTCGGATACAAAAGTCATTTGCGAGACGGAATAAATTTTTTTATAGTTAATTCCCAGAAAGCTGTGAGACGATAGTTAACTTCGGCCAACCAGGCTGGCAAAAAGGTCTTGGCAGATTAATTAATTTTAAAAATATACCTAAAAAGTAACCAAAGTCATCCGACCAAAATTAATTGGGGAAGTTGGCAGCCATTTGGCCCGAAACGCGGGCAAAAATTCGCTATTAATAAAATATGTCACAATTTAAACACATTCGCATTGTTTGTAACATTAAACAAACATTTCATTTTTACGTGAAAATATCGCAAACCGGAAAAATTAATCGCAATAAATGCTTGCGTAATTTTTTTTCGTTAAGAGCTCGTGGGTATCTGAAGATCATTACTGTAGTTTATAATACAACGCCATCTATGCCTTAACGGTGCTGGTAGGAGGACGAAGGAATGATTTATTATAATATAACCTAAAATTCAGACAAATAAGGCACTTACACTGACTTTATTTGGTTGAACCTTAACTAACTAAACTTAATTAACTTCTTCAAAACAGCAACATAATTTTATGGTGACATTATTAATATAATTTTTTAAAAATTAACTTTGTTTTCAGCACTTTTGTATTGTAAAATATCAACATGTTTTAGAGCCCATGGCCCCTTCGTCAGGATGCAATTGTATACTAACAAATTAAATTCTAAAATCGATTTATAAATAAAAAAAATATTTAAAGAAGTTATCTTTTAAATTTTTTTTCATGTTAAGTTACTTAATTATTATTCATTTTCCATATATATATTTTTTATATTTTGATTAGGTATATTATTATTATTATTATTATTATTATTATTATTATTGATAATGGGCAAGCAGCTTAAGCTGATAGGCCCATATCACTGTCTCTCCTTTGAATATCCAACCTATTCTTAAACTGATTGACACTGGCTGCAGACACAACGCCCTCAGGCAAACTGTTCCACATATTGACCACTCTATTGCTTAATGCATGCTTTCTTGGTTTGCACGAGAACCGAGACTTGTTCAACTTCAGGTTATACATCGATTTTTGAATTTAATTTGTTAGTATCCTGACAAAGGGTCCATGGGCTCTGAAACATGTTATATTTTTCAATACAAAAGTGGTGAAAACAAAGTTCATTTTTTATTAATTATAACTTTGTTTGGTATGATAAGTGCCAAAATTTCAATAAATAACTTGTTTTGTAATTTAAACGGCAAATTTCCATTTATTTTCTTATTTCCTTGTCACCCATATGCTCCAGGATTATAATTCCTTACGGTAAACCACGTTTTATATAATTTTTATTTATTTATCAATGGTGGACTTTTATAGCATATATATATAAAGTACAAGAATTTTTATATGCCTAACACAAAATACGTTTAATAATAATAAACCAAAAAACTAATAAAAATAAAACATGTTTACAAGAGAAATGAACAATCACTAAAACACTTAAAATTAATAAATATATAAATACAATGTTTACTTTAAAAGTAAACAATAATGATTAATAAATGTCGTATGTAAAACTTAAACATTAAACACTGATTATTTGCCGCTGGCGACCGATGTGTCGTGTTCATAAAAGCAGGCTTAACAACTTAAGCCAGTAATGCCCTTCAACGATTATGCAATATTCTTGATCCCTGGATTCTTGCATTTTCTCCTCCATTTTGAGTACATTTGGGTTAAAACAAGTTCAGTCGCCCGTCGGGAAACCGCGCCACAGTGGGTCATGTGAGAATTATTATTAGGGGAGGGGGCTGACGTCATGAACGAAATCCGTGACGTCACTGGATATGCTGGCCGTGTGTGTGTGTGTGTGTGTGTGTTTTAGACGGAATTCTTCACTGCAAACTTTCAGCGATTTTGGTGCTGTGAACAAAAGAAAGTGCATCGTGATACTGAGTTTGTTTACGATCATAGTTAATTTAACTTTGTTTATTTATTTATTTAATCCGACTGAAATATACAAGGGAGTCGTTGAGTATCAAATATATCTAACCACCATTATGTTTTTTTTTAGATTTGAATGTGAATATACTCTCTCAGCTCATTCCTATGTTTTAAATATTAGTTAATTATCATTACAAATATCAATCTGAAGTTACTGCTTGTTAAAAATCAACTTCAGTTTCAAAAGAAACCTATATCCAAATTTATTACATCAAAATATGAAAATATCTGCATTGCTTCGTTAAAATTTCTTTAACATTTTTCAATATTTTACATTCTTAAATTAGCACGTACCTTATTTCACTACATCCCTAATAATGCATTTAATATATTATTTCCCTGAAGTTCATAATCATAATTAACCTTATCCAAATGTTCGTATTTCAAAAGCAATTTAATCCATTGCCTAGTTTCAAAAATACGTAACTCAATATCCAAACCAATAGAAAATGAACTGGGAATTCCGCAAGGATCAGTATTAAGACCTATATTATTCAATATATATATATATATATATCAATGACATTACCCAAATAATTTAACACTGCAAAATAAGATTATTTGCAGATGATAATCTATATATCAGGCGAGGATTATACAGACGCAATACATAAACTGAACGAAGACTTGAGTTTTATATCAGTCTCTTTAAAAATAAATAAGCTTAAATTAAATGTAAGCAAAACAAAATACATGAAAATAGGCAAAAAATAACAAATATGGTGAAAAATTTAAATATTCACGGTGATCTCATTGAAAAGGTAGATGAAATAAAATATATAGGTATTATTTTAGATTCAAAATTAACATTGGTAGCAAATTTTGAATGTTCAATAAAAAATATTTTTTCTTTGAAGATTGAGAAAAGAATGTAGTAAAAATAGTGCGGAATTAATATACAAAACTATAATTAGGTACTCTTTACAGAAACTATTGTATTTGGCCAATAACGGAAGCATTTCAACTGCAAATACAAGTTTTTGAGATAAATTGTTAGATTAATACTACCCTCATAAGGTGAACACATTTCATAAAAATAAAATAAAAATATTTTTACTACTTTATTATTTTATTTATTATTATCTTTCTCTCTAGCGTCTCTCTACGTCTGCTTGTCGGCTTGTCTGCTTGTCGCTTGTCTGCCGAAAAAACTTTCGATCGATTTTTAACCCTTTTCCCGTTATTCAATCGATCTGAAACTTTGCAGACAGACTCGTGATGACGATAAAAATGATCTGATTTTCGTTGATTTTTTTTTAATAATTATAGAATAATTTTGGATTTTTCGAAATTTTGACGGTTTTTATTACTCCCTTTCGTAGGGTTGCCTGACTCGAGCCCGAAGCGTGGAGTAAGTGCGAAACCTGTTTCAACAAATAAATGAGAAAGAGAGTAGGTATCATAAAAACTTGGTTTTTATGGGTTAGTTTTTTTTTAATATTTTATTTAAAATAAAATAAAAATATTTTTTATTTTTAAAATATTTTATTTAAAATAAAATTAAACTATTTTTTTCATAAATTACATCAGTATTACACAAGATGTAAACCATCATATCACTGTACTCAATAATTATCATATGTAACTCTTACATTTTAAAAAAATCAATAAGTTCTATTCCAAAGCATATTGTAAAAAATTAATCATCGCAGTGGATAATTTTTCGCTGTGTAAAGAAAGAATATAACAGGAGTCGGACGATATTTTTGAAATGTTCGAAACATGCAAGGGATTCAATTGTCATATCTGCTTACGAAGGAGTCACTTAAAGAATTTATCCTGAATGCACTCCAAGCTATTGATGCATGTAAGTGCATTTCTGGAGATGCTAAATAGAAGAGGTGAATTCCAATGCAATTCTGAATGAAAAATACAATGTTTTAAGAACATTTCGGCTAGAGTTTTAGTGTTAGAAATATTCTGCCACGTACATACGACCTTTCTGACAGAAGCTTCGGATCAAATTGGAGGATGCATTATTAGGGATGCATAATGTCCGTACCTACCGCCTACCCTGGACTGTTTTATGAGTAGTAGCACTTATATCGGCCCTACACTTTCGCCACCCAGTTCGGCATTATTTTAATGCTAAAGCGGTCATCCTCGCTACGTCGCTGATGCTGTGTAAGCGGCGCGGCGAGGCGACCACACAGAACCTCTTCGCTGTCTCTGTGATGCAAGGATGAGGAAATCATAACTTAGATGAAAATACAATGAAATATGTCCATGAAATGCATTGTTAATCATATAAAAGTGAAATGCACAATATAAACAAAAAAAAATGAAATGCAGTGATATAAGAAATACGATATACTGCAGCAGATATATATATAATGCAGCAAAACAAAAGAGATTACATAAAATGAAAGTAAATCAAAATCAAAAAAAAAAATTGTACATGATACGAGTATAAAGAATAGGAGAAGTTCTGACATAAAGAACACACTCGGCGTGAAGACCCTACTTCTACACATAGAAAAATCACAAATAAGGTGGCTTGGACATGTGCTTAGAATGCCAGACGAACGAATACCAAGAAGAATCCTCTTGGCAACCCTGGAAAGAAGACGGCCGATGGATTTGGTGAACGTTTCATGGTGTAGAGTGATTATTTAAGCCAGCCCATACAGGTCGTACATCTGTGGGCCATCGTATAAAAGACTTCCATCTTGGTGAGACTTTTATAATTTATCTTAATTAACATTTTTTTTTCAATATCAAATGCTGATACAACAGTGTTTAAAGTAACAGAATGTTAGTTAACTTAGTAAAAATCTCTACCAATATTGATCACATGCGTGTTAATCTTGTCAGAGACAAGTATGCACTGACTAGCCTACAGAACATTCAGGAATCACTCTTACACTCTCCTGTTAGATTCCGGGAAAGTTTAACAATACTATGGTTGGGGTGTATAGTGTTGTGAATATAGTAGTGTAGTGTTGATCCTGACGAAGAGACGGGTGCGTCTCGAAACCGGTAGACCCTAAAACTGGTAGTGGTTTTTACTAAGTTAACTAACATTCTGTTACAATGTCTAACCACAAAGCTTATGCTTTAAATATTAATAATATTAATAATGTGTTTAAAGTCTTCAAAAATAAAGGCATGTGCAATATTTGTGGTCCATTACGTAGATAACTTAATCAAATAAAGAATTAGGTCAAAGAACTTGGATCTACGAAGACGATATGACGTCTGAGATGACCCCGGAAGGGGAAAGCAAGGAAGCTGCAGGGGGCGGAGCCTGCAGAGGGAACAGATGAGTCCCGCAATATGCGCAAAGCCTCTTACACAAGCCAACAGGATTAAGAGCGAGATAAACTCTTAGATGGGTGGATATTGTCAAGACCGACTTGCAAGAGGTACTAGACCACAATGGCGTGATCAAAGGATTTATCTGTTTAATATTGTTGCACACTGTACATGCACACGTGATTAGGATTACTTTACATAGCAATATTTACAGTTTCCTAACATTATACAGGGTGTACCAGAGCTAGCAGCAGAAACTTGGCAGGTAGATTCCTGCCTATTTTATGAGTCTAAAATGTTCAAGCAACCATGACTAATATCAATTGTTATGGAGATATGCAATATCAAAGTTTGCATTTTTTTCAATATTTCTGACTTATTTTTTGCAAAAAGTGAACTATCATTACAGTAACTTATATCGATTATAAAAAATTCATTTTCTTCAATGATGTTAGAATCCAATCTTGCTCCACAAAAACGAAGGCAGGAAACGTTAAATATCTTGGAGTGGACATAGATGAAAACCTTTAAGTAATATTCTATCTAAGGATGACAAAGAAGTTTACTTCTTTATGTCGTTCTCCCCTTAAGTATAGAATCTTAGCATAGAGATCTGCCACGACAAATCATATCAACCATTTAAATGTATCTCAAAAGAGCATTATAAAAAAACATTTTATAATTTACAATCAGAACGCCCTTGAAACTAATTTTCAAATGTCTTGACGGTACTTTTATATGACGATTCCTAATGAATAAGTATTTATTTTGATAAAAAAAGAAATAAATAATAAAAATAAAAAATTTGTAAAATAAGTTACGGATAAGACAGACAACGAAATTATTTTTATTGGGATGGAATATATATTTTTTTCGTTTCGTTTTCTTAATACATTACATATTTTTACATTTTTTCAATAAATAATATCATCAGTAGATATTATATTTTGTGAAATATTTATGATTTCTTTCATTCTTTCAACGTACTTTTTTTTTTAACTCCACAACTAACTGATATCCTTTGTACTAATCAGATTGAATTAAAACATAATTATTTTAAGGTTTAATTGTTTTTCCTTCCACTTATTGATTAAGTGGATATTTCTGAATAATTTTTTGTATGACGATGAACAATCATTACAGTAACGTATATCGAATATGAAAAATTCATTCCCTTTAATACAAGTCAAATAAAATAACAAAAACCCTCGAATTGGAATTTTTTCAAATGGAATTTCTGCACAGTTCTTATCATTTTACTTAACTAGTCCTACTAGAGTGTACACCACTCTTCAGGCAGATTCCTGTCTCAACACTTTCCTAATTTCAATATTTTTCGAGATAAGCGACTTCAATATTTGCATTTTTTTCTCAAAAATTCTGACTTATCTTTTGTCAAACGGTTGACTTTTATTGAAGTAGCTTCTATCGAATATTAAAAATTAATTCGCTTTAATTTATTATTTTACAGTTAATCATATACGCCACTGTGTTAATTATTTATGATACTAATACAAAAAACAAACCGGTCACCATTTGTTCGAACATCCTTTAAACAAATTTACATAAAAAAAACAAACAACCTCTGTTTCTTTAACCAAAGTAATATACTGCCTTATTCAAAACATTATTTCCTGATATTATATATGGAAAAGGTACAGAAATTAATGATACGTGTATATGAAATATAGGTTGCTTTTCAGCCCTTAACATGGAATGAATAGATTAACTTGCCTTTATATTTAATAAATTACATGTAAAGAACCTTTTTATAATTAGATAAATATTTTAATGTAATACTAACTTTCTGTGACCTAAAATAAGACAAATTTCAAAGCAGGGATTTTTGGTCAGCAAAGTTTATATCAGTAGTTGACATTTTCAACAAAGGGACGATTAGACCCAGTGATTTTTTTAATTATCATTTAATCTACATAGTATGTTTTTAGAAAAGGTTTAAATCCTTTATTGTAGCCCAACGATTTTGGATGTTTAATTCAATTTTGAGTTTTAAAAACTTACAACGTTGACGCGTTAGATTAAAATTGATATTCACTTTTGAACTAAATGTAATTAATATTTTTATATATCATTGTGCGACTTAAACTAAATAAAATGATTATTTTTAGGAATATAAAGAAGAATTAGAGAGCAAGAGAAGTGAGTGCGTAGGTATTACATGTGGGTATAATTGGTAGACCTTATATTAGCAGATTCAGAGAGATTTAAAACTTTCTTTTTTAAAATAGATGTGGGAAAATACACATTTGTTTTGTTTTCACTTTAGGTTTGATATTAGTTTATTTTTGAAAATTGTCCATGAGTCAAAAAAAAATATCTCAGTCTATTATTTAATCATATAATTAAAAGATGTAATTTTCCTAGTATTTGGAGTGCTTTTAGAAGCGTTAATTTAACATATATTGTTATAAAAAAAAGTGTTGTCCTACGAATAGGTGAGTCCAATTGAATTTTAGTAAAAAGTTCAATTCACTCAATTGAATTTTAGTAAAAAGTTCAATTCATTCAATTTAAACTAATGAGAGTGAAATATTAATTATATATTCTTTATATAGAATAATTACTCGACGACATCATCGTTACCACCTGGATAAAGGACTCTGAAGGTGTCTGTCAGTCAGGGATAGGGAAAAAATTGATCCTTTTGAAGAAGGAAAAAATTTCTCTACATATTTGACTGATTTCTTCACCAACAATCACTCTGTAATTTGGCAAAAAGACATATTCCGGATGAAAATATAATAAGCGTTTATTAGTTTTACAAAATCACTTTAATTATTTGTGTCCATTGTTATAAATATAATGAAAGATAGTCCTTGTCATGTTACGCTATACACCTAAGCTATAACCTACCTAAAATATAACAATTTGATTGATTTTTTAAATATAAAAAACTAACAATTTGCTTAATTTAACAATAAGATTTAATAGATGCCTAATTGGTAATTTTTCAAATTGGCGAAAATTTTCAAAATAATTTTAAAAAGAATCAATGCAAAAATCAAGTGAGAAAAGATTTTTATAACAGATCTACATTCAGGTCGTAAGCTCTATGAACACCCAAAGACTTCCATACCTACTTTCCCATAAAAAATACAATTTCGTCTCTGTGAGACATCTTGATTATATCTTGATTACTGATGTCCCCGGGATAAAATCCAGTACTGTGTACAGAAAAATTTGGACAAACTCAAAATATTCTGAATCGCTCATATTTGTTCGCTAGTCTAGGAAGCGTTTGCAGTGGGGAATGATAAACGTAGTTGGCACCTGCAGTTTTCAAGGCAAAACCTGCATGACTTCTAGTTTCGCGAGTTGGAACACGCAAGCAGATACGTTCTAATAGTTGAGGACAGTCGATAGTTCCGATTATTTATTTGTGTAAAAAGAAAAAGTCCCTCACTACTCTTCTAGTCTATAGTTTAACGAGAAGGCTAAAGGATCTAGAAATGTTGTAGTCAATGTTACTCGTCGGTATGTTAAGCTATACTCATTTATTATATCTTGCATACATTCTTTTTTTTTTTTTCTTACTAGCTGTAACCCTTCAAAAATGACTGTGCTTTTACATGTTGGTTACACAAATTTGTATTTATTTTATTTTTAAAAAATCGAAAAAAAAATTTTTTCGTTAAAAAAGTTACGGACGTTACACGAAGTTACGATGGACGGATATACAGACAACAAAATTATAATTGAGATGTACTCATTATTTATTGCATTTATACCGTGACATTATTTTTTTGTATTTTCTTATATACTTAGATAGCTATGCTATTTGGACACATTGTGTTTCATATGTAAATGCTCAATACAGGGCGTGTATTATTAATTACATTCCAATAGTAATAATTTTTTTGTCTGCCTGTCTGTCTATATGCCTTTCCGTAACTTCCTGTAACGTCCGTGACTTCTTTTATATTTTTTTTCTTTTTTTTTTCCTTTTTTCTTTTAATGTGTAACATCTTTCCCCTGGCTTTCCCGTAATCTGTGAGAGCGATTTCGTGAAAATGCACGTAAATTTGTAACAAGAAATTAGAAACCTACTTCATGTGACCAATGAGTGATAACGGTGATAAAATTAGCGGTCAGATGGTGGCAACCATTGCCAACCCATTTTCCGAGAGGTTGGTACTGTATCAATAAATGTATAATATATATTTGTTTCTTTCAAACTTTGGAGAGATTGACAAAATTAAAAAAAATAAACCTTCTTGTGTTGCTCTATTAATAAAGAAACGACATTAAAAGTTTATTCTTCAATATGTGAAATATTTATTTAATACTCTATCACAGCTGTCATGACAACAAAGTACACTGTTTTATCGACATTGCCAAAATTCTTTAATGACAGTGCGGCAAAATTTAATATTATATTAAAGAAATGCACGTATACATTTTTCTTACTTGTATTTACTAATTAATAAATATATGTAATAATAAATGTATTTTTGATAATAAGTGTCTGAAAAAAGTGCAGATCATTGATACAAAATGCAAGTGAGTAAAAATGAATAATTATTCGAATAAATATTTTCGTATTTAGCCTTTTTTAAATTTTGAGGTTAATTTCTGTAGCTGCTTAATTGATATTTTTAATTGTGAGATGTCAAAGTTGTCAAATGTTGTGGTATGATGTCAAACGTTGTGGAAGAAGGAGGACTTGATGGCTGAAAAATTGATACAGTGGTTTGGCCGCAGTAAACACATGATTTCCAACGTCCGGTAAACGGACAGGGCACGAGAAGAAGGAGAAGAGATGTCAAACGTTACACGTGATATGCTCCTACTGTAAGGCTCGCTGGTTTTTTTTCTTTTTTTCTTTTATTCTTTATTTGACACGTTAGAGCTATTAAATAAATAAGTACCTTATACGGAGTGTACGAACTAGTACTCTCTTATGGTGGAGAAAGTCCAAAAGAAGTTTCTGAGATATCTCTACATGAGAGAGTACGGGCGTTATCCTTGGCTTTACCCAACCGAGTTTCTCCAGGGTATGCTTGGCTACAATAATCTAGAGACTAGAAGGAATGTGTATTTGATTACACATTTTTATCGATTGTTGCGCGGTATGATCGATAATCCTGAAATTATGCAGAGCATTGGTTTGTATGTTCCTGATAATTACATTAGACATCGTCAGCATAGATTGTTTCACATTCCAATATACAGGACCAACCTGCCGATGGTTATGCCTGTTGGAAGAGCCACAGCTATGCTGAACAACATCGCTTTGGGTATTGATATATTCCATGTGTCTGAGGGGGTTTTCCGAAGCGGGATTCTCCTACACCTTTGACCATATTTTATGTTATTTTTAATTTATTATTTTATTTTGATATATACTCCCTAATATGTATGCCTTAAACCTTTTTTTGTAATATACATATTATCAATAAATAAATTGAATTGAATAGTGTCGACACATTGTAATTACATATCAGATCTCCTTTCTCGACATCCCTCGGGACAGCATACTTACATTGATCAAATTTTTTAGCGAAAACTTTTTCTCGCATTTTTTCTTTTTCGCGATTTTCGCAATCTTTTGTTTGTTTGTTTTTTCATTAAACTACCGAAAACGAAATGTGATTCCTTTCGGAACCTTTCGGTAAACATTTCTTCGAAAACTATTTACGGTCGCGATGATAAAAAATCTATTAAATCCTACATGGAAATTTTTCGGTCAGAATTCTTTTCGAAAGGGAAAGGGAGTTTTCCGGCGACGTGCGCTCAATCGGAAAATGGAGGTATCTTATTATTCCCATTCAATATCTCCGTTTTGGCTTCGGGCGAGGGAATACGTATTTGGAATTCAGCGATTCCCTTAAAAAAGGGTTATTAAACTCTTTGCCCTAGACGCGTAGGCACGTATGACAACCCATACAGTCATTTGTTTCTGTAAAAAAATTCAAATACATAAATCTATGCGTAACAATGTCCGCCACCAACGCCAACAGATGGCGCAGATAGTGCTGCGAGATTAAAATACAAAAAGTTTAAAAAAACTAACCCATGTAAACCAACTCCCTTTCTCATTGAAACAGGTTTCCGCGCCTACTCCACGCGTCGGGTTCGAAAATTAAACAATACATAAATCGTTAAAATTAAAAAAAATCCAAAATAGTACTATAATTATAAAAAAAAATTAACGAAAAGTTGTTAGATCATTTTTATCGTCACCACAAGTCTGCCTGCAAAGTCTCAGCTCGATTGGATCACGGGAAAAGGGTTAAATGTCGATCCAAAGTTTTTTCGGCAGACAAGCCGACAAGCAGACGCTACGTGTTAAAAGAAAGGAGTAAAAAAAAATGTAAAATTCTTCACGACACTATTTCACCACCAGTTGGCGCAGATAATGATTAGGTGCGAAATATTAATGCAACAAACAACTCAATGTAACAATGTCCGTCACTAACGCTACAAGATTTCACAAATAATTACGAAGTATTAAAATGTATTGTCTGTGGAATGCACGAAAGAGAGCGAACAAGGTGGGAGCGAGAAAGCACACGCAAGGTCGGCCGGGACCGCGTGAAAGCAGACTTATTAGAGCCACCGCGTTATACGGATCACGCGTCATAGCGTGTACATTGTGTAAAATTATTCCAATAAAAGCTGTAATTATACCACCGTGTATCATTGGACCCAGCATCCACCGTAAGACGATCGCAACGCAACGCCACGCAGCAGATCTTAATATTGGCGTAGCAAGGTCTGAGGTACAAAAAGCAAAAAATGTGTAATCACTAAAGCCACCAGATGGCGAGATTATGAGGCATAAAAAGCAAAATATATGCATAATTCTCTATGTTACAATGTCCGCCACTATCAGGTGCGCAAATAATGATGTGGTACATAAATTGACGAAGAAAAGGGAAAATATAAATGTAATTTGGAATGTTCTAGTGAATGTTAAATACGTGTTACCTAACGATAATAAAGTATTCATTTACGAGTGATATAAAGTTTAATTTGTTCTCATTCATGTCTCAAAAATCAAGTTTACTAATTAATCCCTTTCTTTTAACTCGTAGCGTCTGCTTGCTTGTCTGACAAAAAAACTTTGGATCGATTTTTAACTCTTTTCCCGTGATCGAATCGAACTGAAACTTTGCAGGCAGACTCGTGGCGACGATAAAAATGATCTAACAATTTTTTGTTAACAAAAATAATAATTATAGTATAATTTTGGATTTTTCAAAAAATTTTATTAATCAATTTTGTAGCGTCGCCCGACTCGATATAAATAGGTTTAGCTCTTACCCTACGCATTGAGAACGAGCTCAATGCGTAGGGTAAGAGCTAAACCTATTTTAACTAGGAAATGAGAAAGGGAGTATAATAAAAACTTGGTTTTTATGGGTTAGTTTTTTTACCCATTTTTTATACCTGTTTTATTTGCAAAATATCCCCGAACTCAAATGATCTTACCTACTATAGTGCACGTCTACAGAAAATATTTCAGATTTGATACTATAACGTATGGTGGTCGCCGGCTCTTACAACATGTCACGTAATTAACGCAAACCCTGAAAGTACTTTGCTAAGAATCGGCTACTGGTCTAAAATGTTCAAGCAACTATGACCTAATGTCAATAGTTATGGAGATATGCAATATCAAAGTATGCATTATTTTAAATATTTCTGACTTTTTTTGCAAAAAGTTAAACTATCATTCAGTAATTTATATCAATTATTAAAAATTCATTTTCTACAATACAACACAAATAAAATGATAAAAACCTTGTAAAAAATTATTTTAATTAATTTTTGCAAGGTGTTTATCTAACATTTTATTCGACTTGTATTAAAGCGAATTTTCATAATCGACATAAGATTGTGTAATGATAGTTCAACTTTTTGCAAAAAATAAGTAAGAAATATTGAAAAAAAAAATGCAAACTTTGATATCGCGTATCTCCATAAATATTGATATTAGGCCATGGTTGCTTGAACATTTTAGACTCATAACATAGTCAGAAATCTACCTGCCAAGTTTCTGCTGCTAGCTCTGGTACACCCTGTATATGCTTATATAATTCTCACTTATTTATAACATTTACTATTTAAATTTTGTATTTGTAATTTAAATGTTATATAAAAAAAAAAAATTTTGTTGAATTGAAATGGCGGTCGCTGGCCCTTAGTGCGTGACCTTTAGCGACAAGGCGGTCAACCTGGCCACTCGGCCGTGCAGGGCGGAGCGCTCGTTTTATCGGCTGCCGTGAAGCGTCGCAAACGACGAAAGACGTTAGACGTGCCAGCACTCTAAAGGCGCTCACCGCTGTCCCAATTTAAAAAGGCAATCAATTCTTTATGATTGATGACCATGCAAATCGCAAATGCAATCAGGATCGATGCACCAGGCAGTCTGCTCCGAACAGAACGTGTCGGCCGTAAAACGGGACTGCGAAGTCTGCCAATTCTACCAAATTGCTGGCTGATTTCGGGCGCCACTCAAACGGAATCCGTTTTTCGATAGCTTTCTCACTACCACGCCAATTTCGCGAGAGAATAATGTTTTTTAAAAGAAACCTTTGTGGTGATTCTAATCTTTTGATCGCTTTAACAATCAGCGTAAATTTTTTTTTTACCTTATACGAATCACAATTATAATAACTTCGTTACTGTCCCTCCGTCCGTCTGTCCATCCATCGTAATATCGTGTAAGATCTGTAACTTCTTTATTGTATAAAAACTTTTTTATTTTCATATTTTTTATAAATAGATAACACATATTCTTTAGGAACCGACATGTAAAAAAGGAACCCATAAAAACCAAGTTTTTACAATACTCCCATTCTCATTTTCGGGTTTCGTGTCTACCATATGCGTCGGAATCTCCATACAACTTACTGAATTGTATGACAAAACCATTAAAAATTTGAAAAATCCAAAATTATACTATAATTATTATTTTTTAACGAAAATTTAATAGATCTTCTTGATCGTCGTCACGAGTCTACTTGCAAAGTTTCAGCTCGATTGGATCACGGATAAAGGGTTAAAAATCGATCTAAAGTTTTTTCGTCAAGCAAGCAAACAGACGTCACGAGAAAGGAAGAAAAAAAAGTAACCCATACAAACCAAGTTTTTATTATACTCCCTTTCTCATTTACTAATGGAAACTAATTTGGCGATTAACCTACGCGTTGGGCTTCGGTCGGGCGACGCTATGAAAGGGAGTAATAAAAAATTTACAAAAATCCAAAATTATACTAATAAGTTGTATGAAAAAACCATTCAATATTTGAGAAATCGAAAAAAAAATTTGTTTTTAACGACAATTTGATAGATCTTCTTGATCGTCGCCATGAGTTTGCTTGCAAAGTTTCAGCTTGATTGGATCACGGGAAAGGAGTTTAAAATGGATCCAAAGTTTTTTCGTCAGACAAGAAGACAAGCAGACGCCACGAGTTAATACCAAGGGAGTAAAAAGAGTGTCCCGTATGTAAAAATAATCTGACAGCTTGCAAGGATTCAATATGGATTCTTTATTGAGACTTTGTTCCTTTTCAAAAAACGTGTGTATTTTCAAATAAGTCCATGTTTCCACCCACACTCATGTTTTATCGATTTTCGGTCTAAAACGGTTCCGTATTCAATTTTGACAGTCGTATTGAATGTCGAAAGATGAATCATTTTTGGCATGGTGACAAACAAAAGCTTCCTAAAAAACGACCGAAACATTGATCAACTCGCATGTTAACGGAATCTGATAGCTGACAAGAATTCAATATGACGTCGTTAGTTCTGGTATCGCATTTCCGCTACATGCCATTTACGCAACTTCCGTTACAATAAAAAAATTTACCCTGAATGCGCCAAAACAAGTATGACTCAAAATATTAGTTGTTAAAATAAGTAGCTTGTTGGTTTTGTGATTACGACTCTCATGAACCAAAGGTCGCGGGTTCAAATCTTACTCCAGACCAGCAAGTTAATCCTATTTTCATGGCACAAGCGTTTAGCTTAGTTTGAAAATAGTAAGAATATTAATGCGACACGTGTTCCGTGTTAGCATCTCTATTTGTTTGTTTTTTTTTTTTAATTATTTACTTATTTAGGTATATCCGACACCCATGAAATAGTAATAACGACTTTTATCAAAAAATTTTTAACTATTTTTTATATTTTCCCTGCCGGCAGTTAATGGTACTATTTTAAACGCTGGCGATTGCGCTGAGCGGAATACGAAGTGGTTTGCTAAGTCCTATACATATGTACTGTATTTTTGACCGGTCACGCAGGCTCAGCGGTAGCAACATCGCTAAGTTGCGGCCGGTTCGGGTTTGCTGGCCCGGGATTCATGGGAATCGAACGAAATTACGAACACGAACACGAAGTTACTGACGGACAGATAAACAACGAAATTATTATGTTTGATCCCGGAAAAATTATCACATAATATAGGTAATAAAGGTCTCCGTTTTTATAACAAAATGCAAATTGGAAAAAGCTCATCAAAATAATTAACAAACATAATGGTTTAAAATAACCAGATTAAGGATTGTAACCGTATCTAAAAATCATGAATTCTAATAGTTTGTAACGTGGTTACATTTTTTTACTAGCACATCACTCTTTGACAATTGAGTTTTGCCGTTTTAAATTCGGTCATAAAACTTGTAAAAACTCATTTTAGATTGTACACATATGACAGAGAGCGAAATATGTACACTGCGTTATGGGCAAAGGCAAAAATTCGCCATTAACTAAAATAACACATCAACGTCAGCATCACCCAGACGTTTTTGTCAAGTCCATATTTGAGAAAGTGATTCAAATGTGCACTATTTGTTCTTTAAATACACTGAAGTTTCGTAAAGATTGCGATTTTTAATATTACACTTTTGGCGCATTCAGGGTAAATTTAACCTTTTCGTCACTAAGCGTCCAAAACTTCCGTGTGATCCGAAGCGGGGTATTAAAATACCCCAGATCATATTCATACAAACGACTATAAAAACCGCCTCGCTGGACGTCTCCTATTCGAATGCCGAAATTAATGGTTGCACGTTACCAAACAAGCAACAAATGCAGTGCAGTTTAGCTGTCTCCCTCGTTCGCATCTGTGGTATGGGCCTACCCAGTGCATTAGTTAGAGTGACTAAAATAATAATCACAATAACTAATAAATAAAATACATGTCTTATCACAGATGTGTGGTATGAATACGCGCAAATGTGGCGCGAAGATCACTTGACCGAAACCAACTTTTTCAAATATTATATTACTAAATGGTAAAATATTTTTCACTATTTCCGTGAAGATTACAAAAAAAGCAGTTATCGAGATTAAAGCGATCTTTGGGGGATGTAAATACCCCTCTCCGAGAAGGCAAGGTTAGCGTGTAAATTACAGCATGTAGCGGAAATGAGAGACCACAAATTGCGCGAGCATTTAATAGAAAATATACAGGAATATGGCAAAATTATATTTCTGGCACCAATCAAAATTATTCAATTAATAAGTAGGTAATCATTTCTTAAAATAAATATCATTTTATTTTTTTATTTTAGAGCTTTATTTCATATTACAGTACCATATTATTTTTAGCGAAATTTAAAATGAATTAAATTTTACTTATTATTATTATTAAGTTCTGCGGGTTGACTATTTTTAGTGTGACAGCTGTTTCGGCTTGCAAGGCCATTATCAAACAGTGGATGTACCGCGTATAATTGACTTATTTATTTAATTTTAAGTTACCCCTTCCCATTTAGATATTTTTGGTCAAGTCTTATATTAATGTTCGTTTTTTCCCGGGCACGGCATCGTTTACAAAATTTTATGTTATGCTTAGTTATCAAAATTCCCCGTTTTTCGTAAGTGATTCTATTTAGTTGTTATTCATAAATATTATTTTAATTTATGGTCTTGATTTTGGATTTTTTAAACATATTGAGAAGTGGAGAGAAGATCATTTTTTGTTGACTATTTAATAGTTTTATGTTTGGATCATTTGTATATTTATTTATTTTCAGTTGCTCAAGTAAATTCATTCTAAAACATTTTGTTTCTAGGTGTAAAGATATTGGCGCCTTATTCCCTAGCGGGACGTGGTTTTCATTTAATAAATGAGCCGCAAATTTTGACTCAAAATTTTAATTTTTATATCAGTGCACGTGTTCCATATGTGTACCAATTAAATACAAAAACCATAAATAAATAAACCATATTATTCATTTTACATCTTTAAAATATTGGTATACTACGGTATCACACATAATACAGATAAACCGGTGTTAATTCAGACATAAGCACACCATTTAACTTCACCTACCTCATACGGAATATTCCCAACTAATACGTGGTGTAAACATTTGCTCATAGCGTATTGCATAATCTATTTTATAACCATGAATTAATACCATCATCCAACTTTAAGTAAACTAAAGATTCCAACTGAAGCACCTAGACGTTACCGAATATTAGTTATTTATATGGTAATAGGTAAATTACCATTGAATGCACCATAATATCACAACGAAAATATAGTTTACTTTAAATGTGGGGTGCAAAAGCAAAGGCAGCAATATCCAAGAAATTAAAAATTTCTTCAAAAACAGCAAAATAATTTTGTGGTGACATTATTAATATAATTAATAAAAATTAACTTTATTTTCACCACTTTTGTATTGAAAAATATCAACATGTTTCAGAGCCCATAACCCCTTCGTCAGGATACGATTGTTTACTAAAAAATTAAATTCAAAAATTGAAGTATGGAAAATCAAAATATTTAAAAAAATTATATGGAAAATGAATAATAATTTAATACAATAGTGGTGAAAACAAAATTAATTTTTATTAATTAAAAAAATGTTCTAAATGCATTCACCGAGGATTACTAATTTAAAATATGCTGAATTCCATATTTTATTTGTCTATCCCTTCCAAAATCATGTTTCCTATAAATGTATATAGGCAATGTTTCCTATAAATGTATATAGGCAATGTTTCCTATAAATCTTGAATTCAGTACGTTATAAATTAGTAATCTTCTATGATTGCATTATTTTTTTTTTGGTATTGCTGCCTTTGTTTTTATATCCCACATAATATGAAGACTAGCTATATGATGTGTGTTTTCTAGATATATTTGTTAAACTGAGAAACAAAATAACCGTTTAAGCGTGTGAAGTATTCTGGATTAATACTACGTACCTATCGGAACGGCCAAATCCAAGATAATGGTCCCATTGCATATACAACGAAAATGAGTATTTCACTATATTATTGAATATGCTAATAACATAAAATGAAAGATAATTTACATTTAAATAGTAAGTATTAAATAAGATATTACACTTTAAAGTTTCGAAAAAGGCATTGCATGTTTTGACATTTCATAGGCAATATATGAGGTTAGCTTAGGTTATTACGTTTGGTTGGGTTAGGTTATTAGGTTTGGTTTGTTTAATTTAGATTACGATTATTTTAGTTAGATTAAATTAACAGGACATTAAATTATATAGTGATATACGTATTTTCATTGTATGAACAACGGGACCATATTCTTGGATTATTCCCTTACGGTTCGGTTTCATAAAGTATGTCACACTAGGATACTACTCAAAGTATTTCTTATATAACTTAATCTAACAGTTGAGAATTATTATAAGTTACAAGTTAAGTTATACAGAGAGATACAATGCGTGTCCTAGTAGCAGCAAGAAAGCGAGATTGGTTTGTTGTTTGCGCGACTTCTCGACAAGCGTTGTCCATAGATTTTAGGCGTAGATGGCCGTTTGGAGTTGCTAGGGTCGGTGTCCGGAACATAAACATTAAATAAATAAGACCTTTCCTAACAATCGGACGTTACTCCAACACCAACTCGACTCCAATGCAACTCTGTCAATAATAGTATAAACGTGACGTCAATCGACGTCATTATATAATGTACGATATTGTCACGAAATCATGGCTGTGAGAGGCAAAATGAACATTAAAAAATAGTTAAACTTTCCAAAAACAATGTCACTGAACACAAATTTAATTGGAGCATTGTTCTTTAATTCACTCGAAATGTTTTTAGAATATTTCACATACCAACTATCCAATTTCTTTATTTGCACTGATTATCTTCGCTGCAATTTTATAACGTTACTTAAATCGCTCATATTCGCACTAGAAAACTTCTCGCGTGTCATTAGGTACTTTCTTAATTATTATCTCAGGAATGACACACGCTTTAACAACACGATTTTGCTTGTCTGTGTATTTCTATGGCGTTAGCCGCTGTCAACACTGACACAACTGATTGCGCAGTAACCGGTCGATCCCTTTTTATAAGTAATGTCGCTTTCCCGATGTTTCCAGAGCTTATGAGAATAACTTTGTCGATTCCAGATTCGCGTGGACTGTATGAGAGATTTCGGCGGTGCATAGCTCCTTCTGATTCTACCGTCTCGTCATCTACCATATATTTTCCGATGTGTATAAATTATGACAATGACCAATTCTCTGGATGTTCGCAACAATGTCCGTTATGGTGTGTTTGACAGTAACACGTATGTGTTTGTTTGGCACGTATATGGTAGACATGTAATAATATACGGTTTTGATTAAACGAGTATATCATAGAAAGCCTTCTCATAACTTTTCAACTACCCCTTGGGCAAAAAAGAAACGGCCTAAAATACGCCAATGGCGTGGGGTAAAAATAAACACCCGAATTATAAGGCACGATAATTAAAAGGCTCCACCGCAACCAAAGTCCGTATTAACCGCGCATAGAGCATTGAAAACAGAGTGGGGCGGTGGATTTATTTTATGAAAAATACTGTAATTAGGAAACGGACAAAATTATTCTGATCAACGCTGTAATTACATATTGCTTAAGAATGTTCTTAGGTTTTCACGGCCACTCAGAATCTTCAAGTTTGTGTTTACTGGGGTATTATGCCGTGTTGTTACCACCTTTCGGGCCGACGTTTCGGATCCCATTGCAGGGTCCATCATCAGGGCTGATGTGTTGTTGTGAGTGTTGGTGTTGTGGTTAAGTATCGGCTCGCAATACCGTGCCGAAGTCATGATGTGTTGTATTGTGTTGTGTGTATGATTCATCCGTTGTCTGATCACTATCTCTGCGGAGTCTGCGACGCGAATGACTTTGAAGGGCCGGATACGAAGATGTTTTTAATTTGAGACCATCATCTCTATTAATATTTATCGAGTGCTTGTAGATTTCTAGTGCTTCCTTGATAAGACAAATAAGATAAATCAGCACTGGCTGGGCATTTTCTGGAAACCGGCCATCATTTTGCATTCGAACCGAAGATCCTTGGAAAGCCTAAGAGTCACCATACGCGTCTTATCAAGAAAGCACTATAAATCTACAAGCACTCAATAAATGTTAATAGAGATGATGGTCTCAAATTAAAAACATCTTCGTATCCGGCGCTTCAAGGTCATTCTCGTCGCAGACTCCGCAGAGATAGTGATCAGACAACAGATGAATCATACACATTATGTATACCGACGGAGTAATTCAAATTTAGAAAATATTCCGCGACGTTATCGGGCCGCCGTTGCTAGTAATCAAACTTTTGTAATGATTCCAATTTTAAAAAACTATTAAAAATTTGAAAAATCCAAAATTATACTATAATTATTATTATTTTTAACGAAAATTTGATAGATCTTCTTGATCGTCGCCACAAGTCTGCTTGCAAAGTTTCAGCTCGATTGGATCACGGGAAAAGGGTCAAAAATCGATCCAAAAAAAATTTCGACGGCAAGCCGGCAAGCAAGCAAGCAGACGCCTCGAGTTAATATAAAGGGAGTAATAATAATAATCTCAAGTGCACCACCTTAATGGAACTGGTCACATCGGGCTCTCCATACAGGTCACGTAGCCCTCTGTTGTATCAACCATCTTATAATCTCTTAACTCTCGAAGTAACCTTACGAAATATCGTATATATATATCCTTCGCATATATAAATATATATATCCTTCGCAACAGTTGTGTATAAAGTGCTTCAGATTCAATAATTTATTTTACCTAAACTTCGGCAGGACTAACTACTTGAAAAACTGTTTTTTAACTCGTTCAAAATACAATCTGTTAAATTCTACAAATAACCTAGACATTTTTATCGATAATTTGCTTCTATTTAAAATGAAACTCCGTAATCTCATTTATGATTATTGAAATAAATTTAATACTTCTTTAATTGAATCCCATTCCCTTCCTCATCCCACCCTTCCCTTTTTATGCATTATCATAATTAAACTTTCATCACATACTCTTTATCATTTTTTATTAGCTTTTATTTAACCAGTTTCGAGGAACCTTCACTGGCCATACTAAACGAATATTTTTTCGATATTATAAAAAAAATTATTACATTTACTGTATGTTTCCCAAAATAAAATTAAATTAAATTAAATTAATTAAAAAATATCCATAAATTGGATTACCATTTAACGAACGTTGCAGTGAAACCGAAAGGAGAAGGAACTCTCATGGTGGTGAGTTTCGGCAATATTAATTTAACAAATGAGATTTCGAGAGGAGGTTATTACGATTAAGTAATAAAATAAAAAGTAACCTATAAAAACCAAGTTTTTATTATACTCCCTTGCTTTGTAAAATATAACAACAATTAAAGACGAATTAAAACATATAACATAACACTAAACTTACAGTATTTTAATATCTTTCTAAAATGTCAGACGTTTTGAGCTTTGATAAGACACTTCTTGCTTTGAAGATTAAATTCTAAAAACATTTGTCAGTCAATTTAGATTTTCGACATTCGTAGTGAAGTACCTATTATGTATACCGACGGGATGATTCAAATTTAGAAAATATTCCGCGACGTTATCGGGCTGCCGTTGCTAATCAAACTTTTCTAATGATTCCAATTTGAAAAAACCAATAAAATTTCTGAAAATCCGAAATTATAATATAATTATTAATTTTCTTAACGAAAATTTGATAGATCTTATTGATCGTCGCCACGAGTCTACTTGCCAAGTTTCAGCTCGATTGGATCACGGGAAAAGGGTCAGAAATCGATCCAAAGTTTTTTTACGGCAAGCCGGCAAGCAATCAAGCAGACGCCACTAGTTAATACAAAGGGAGTAATAACAATTAATAAATAAAACAAATGTTGAGTCCGATAAATGAGGACTCGTTAGGAATGAGGGTAAATTGACAGGATAAGAATGGATAACGTACACTTTAAAGCACCATTCGTCTTATTTCCTGCGTTCAATTTCCTCTCAATATCTTTCTCAGCCTTCCTTCTTCTATTGAACAAGCTTCCCAAATATATACATAATCTTATCTACTTCTTCCAAACATTTGATGCTAACTGGTACCAGAACTCCATAATGTACCACTAACTCGCCTCGTTTGACATGTTCAGTCGGTCACTTATCTTCGATCAGTCGATATCTTCCTAATTCCTGAGACCAGTGGGGGAAGGATTTTTTTTACAGAAGCATTTTTTGTCCAAAAGAAGCCGAATATGTTTTGTCGCATAATTTAAAAAGTCAAAAATGCATCCAGAATGTGTGAATAATTCCGCAATCGCGCCACAGGATGTGTACTAAGTGTGTATGCCATGACAGTACCATTAATTGGAGGGGTATGTTTTGTCTCTTTCACTTTGCAGAGGTAGCGCTTCATCGTCCGTTCTTTGTGTGGATTGTACACTATAGGGGGAAGTGGAGCAGATTGATGCACAATCAATCTCATATTTTATGTATAAAAAAATGTGTGAAATATAAGAAAAAATTATCTAATGCTCGGCATAACTAATAAATACTATAATAGCAATCAAAAGAACTCTACTATTACAAGATAATGAGAATATAATGACTCCACCTACGGGTCGCTTTGACGTAATGCGTAAATTGTATATAAATGCTAATTTTTTACAGATATTTTGTAAAAAATTCCATTTTTAATGTGAGAGATTAAAACCAGCATTACAATTTGTTACTTAAAATCTAAATTACATACGTATCAAAAAAAATAATTTCACTGATTATTCATTTCCATCATTTTTTCAAACGACTCAAAAGGCCAAAACTTAATTCGTTACATCACAAAAACACCTAAACCTTGAGTTAAGCATACAGATTTATTGTGACTTTACCGGGAATCGAACCCGGAACCCTTGCTGTGAGAAGCCCACTGGGCTAGTAGTATAATCATAAGTCATTTGAAAGATTTTTATAGTGAATTTTTTGCACTCCAGTTTTAATCCTTTTTAATACCAATTTGTTTTTTCATGTATATATTTCACATCTCCTTTTTCTAAATTACTGTTATAACTTTAAACAACTGTCAATACTATGTCATATCTGTATTTTTTTGCTGTTTTACTCTTTGGATTTGTTGTAAATATTATTATATAAAAGGTACCTCGGTGCCGTATATTGAAATAAATAAATATTCGCTGTATTTTGTTTTGGTATAAACATTGCGAGTGCCGAATTCGGACCGATGATATTTCAACGTTTTGGTGGTCACAAAACACATATAACTATTTTAAGTTTTATTCTAATATAAGTATCACATCTTTTTTAGCTCTTAAAAAAATATATTATCTTATCACTTATGTCCCCCGGTAATTTAATATCCAATTTCATTTCACTCTCGGTAATGAGATAACTATTTTTTTATTAGAATGTAAAGTTATCATTTAAGCCAGCCGCACGGTAGGTCGTAAGGCCTATAAACAACCAATAGGAAACGAGTATGCACAAATTGCAGATATTCTCAACATTTACCGAAATCTCCTTAACGAACACTTTACCGTTAATTTATTTGATTAAACTTTGTTAATACATATATGAATACATGTCTTTGTTCTTACTGATGTACACTTTATAATTGTATTTACTTAATTTGTGATTTATGTACTTGCAAAAATATGTTTTTTTTTTTAATATTCTGTCACAGAGTATTTTTTTGTAAAGAGATTAACAAAACCCCATTTTTATGAGAAGGGATTGGATCAGTACAGAAGAATGTCCCCCTTGCGTCTGTTTAAGGCACATTTTACATACGCATTATTATTGCATAACTAAATCCCCTAGCAAACAAATAAAAACAACAATACAACAATTATTACAAAAGATATTGTGTAATAAATTTTACACGTATGTATGTATGTATATGTATACATTTTTAAACAATCATGCAAGCAGATATTATTCACATTTATAATGTACACTGTTATCTTGGTATGTTTAAGTTTCATATTTTATTGTAATAGATGTAAACCGTAGAAATAAAATTAGTTAATTAATTAAAAAAATTAAAATAAATACCTATTTTCCCATATAAACAGTTTCGTTTCTATGAGATATCTTTAATACCCATATATGGGCCAACTGGCAGACAGTGCGGTTGCCCACACATGTATAGACATGTTTTTGTGATATCGCGACACAAATACTGTTTGCAAAATTGCAAATATTGTTGATGACTCAATGTGCCCTTTGCATCAGAGTGCCCCACTTTCCTCCACAATGGCTGCACCTTTACACGAGAGTTTATTTGATATATTTCCAACAATACTGTCGTTAAGCTCCGGGCGACAAAAGCAGCTTTAAAATATGACAAAAATGAGAAATAAGAAAGCTACATAATGGCCCAATTTAAATGTAAAAGAGAAATGGTAGGTACATGTACTCTTGCGTGTGTAGTGGTATTCGGTGCGAACACCACACTTTAAGACATATATTTAAAATGACTTATTTTTATATAAGAACAAGAACAGGCTTAATATGGCTTCACCTTACCTTGATCTTCCTAAGATGCTATGATATTGAATTTAGATAGGAGTTCTGTTCTACAGTAGTACAGGAAAAGTACACTACTTAACAACTACTGAAAGAATTTAACCCTTTTTTAAACAATTTTACTTAACTCGATCGTTTAGCATGTGAGCTAAATTCTTCCATTTTTCCTTATATCTTCTCTTACATTTTGTATCACATTTTTGTATGGAAAGAATTGAAATTAATTTATCAGGTTCTACTCGTAATTATTTTATATACGGATATCTTCCTAAAATAATATAAAATAAATGATTTATTCAATTAATAATTTATCAAACCAACGATATTTTAAAAATGAAGAAAATTTCTCAATTTTGTGGGCCTTGTATGACTTATGGACTTGTAACATGTATTTTTTTCAATAATATTAATAAACAAACGATTTACTTAAATTTTGTTAAAATTTTTGCTAAATATATTAGTTACTTTAATCACTCTTTTAATTAAAGTTTTAAAAAACACCGCTTTCATAACATTTTATTTGTTTGATTCTTTTAACGTTTTTTACATAATTGACAACTTTTTCAAATAACTCCAATAAACTAAAATTATAGATATATTTTTTTTAGTAAATACAAAATTAAATCACAATAATTTATTTAACAAATCATTTAAATCAAAATTTTAACTTTTAATTCCTGATTTCAGCAAGGCACTGCGTATTGCGTCGTAACGTTTCGTCTTCATTTAATAATTGAAATCAGCAATATGGACCAAGACTATTATCTGGGCTCTTTTGCCATGTGCCTTTGACTTCTCTGGCTGACGTTTCAGAGATCATTGTAGGAAGTCTTGTACATATATAAATTTATATTTTATTTGAATTTTTTTATTTCAAACTTTGCTGGAGCATGTCGCTCAAGTAGGATTACTGTTGGCTTAGTTATTTTTACACAGAAAATACTCCAAGAAAAATCAACTACTTTTTATAAACCAGAGAAGAGATATACCTGACAGTTTATATTCTACTATGAATAAAACGGATTATCTAGTTCCTGCGTCAAAGATTTTATAGATCCTTCTCCCGATTGGCCTATTTTCTAAAGCAAGACTTTAGATGTTTTTTGAGATATCACATCGTGTTTGTGACCTAGCAAAAAATATTCGGTAAGGTGCTTTACGGTACACAAATTGACTACGTTAAGTGCCGTATTAAATTTTTCTTGAACTCTCTCGAAAAATACATAACATTCCATTACATACTACAAAATTATATTGGAAGAGTCTGGAACGTTCTGAAGGCCTCCCGCATTCTCTTGAACAAATCTGATAAAAGAATTTAATTATAAAAGGCGTCACGCAACGCGGGGTTAGTCAATTCAGTTCGTGACGATAATAAGGCGAGATATCCGCAATAAAACTAGTGTGACCAATTATTCATGATATTACAACACGCGATACTATTAACACAGCGAGTCTAATATGACTAGCAGTGATACCAGCGAAAGTGAACAAAGGGATACCGGGGCGAGTAATTTCTGCGAGCGAATATTGAACGGAATTAACCGGAAATAGCGTTAACCAGTGCGAACTAAGGAACAGTTCAATTATGAGTGTGTGAAATATTGGGAAACATTTAAACCGTGTCATTGACTTTTTTGAGTAATAAATTAAACTAAATTATTTTCCAGTTTTATTGTTTTAGAGCTAAGTTTATAAAAAGAAATTAAAAGATTCCATAATGTATTCTCCGATAAGACCCTGTGCTGTCTGCCCGCCAGCTAATTGAGGAGAGAGCGAGTGAGCCGGTGCTCACTCTTTTTGTAGCAGCGCCATCTTCTGCTCCCTTAAACGTGGCCTACTCAACATCTTATGTATGTGCTTTCTTGCAATAAGCTATCCCAAAGTAAACACTGAAAAAATCCAAACTATATTTTTCAGAACACACCAGAAAATGTAGTCACCGCCGTCGCTATGTTCCATTTTCCCGTCTCTAGTGTCGCCAGTGTACCGAGTGAAGTATTTATCCAGCAGCGACTGTGGCGCATTCTATTTTAGACCTTAAGAACTATTGTCGCCGGCCGCGGGAGCTACGTGCAAGCACACCCGTACGAACATTCCACTCAAAGGAAATGCTCGCGGGGAAAAAATAACGAAAAAAATTATCTCCGTGCAATTCCTCATCTCAACCGCGTTTTGACGGGTCTGTGCATCACTCGACCGAGCGCCATTTTTATAATTTTACCGTTTTGTTGAAATCTCGTTTTGTTCCGCTGGTTAATTTGACCTTTTCCAGAGCAATTTTTGAATGCTTGTAGCGTTAGCTTTGCGGTTGAGCAAAATAACTTCTACAATATTTTTATATATTTGTTCTAAGAACACAATTACCGGATTTGTCCACCATAGGATTATTATTTAATTAAGATAAATTATAGAAGTTTCACTTATCACTTGAGCCAGCTCATACAAGTTGTAAGCCCTGGGCTATCGTACAAAAAAGACTTCCATATATGTTTCTCATATGAAGAGATCCGTCTCTGTGAGACTTCTATAATTTTTCTTAATAGAAATAATTTCTAATTAAGTTAAATTATAGAACGAATCACAGAGACGGGGCTATTTATGTGGGAAAATCAAATAATCTTTATTGGTTGGCCCAGAGCTTGTGACCTGTAAGAACTGGCTTAGGTTAAACATCAACAATTAAAGGTTATGAGTTGGTGACAATGTACTTATGTTTTATTGTATAGCGTTGCTAAAGAATGCCGCTTCATGTCAGGGTCATGGCGCTAGGTGTTTTTACCACCAGCCTCCTCCAGCTCTGAATCTCAGAGGCGAACAGGTCTTCGAGGTCATTGATACTACATCTTAGTAAGTTGACCTTCCTAAGATCCTTTGCCATTATTGGCCTTGAGTTTAGCAGGACTTCGCTAAACTGACTATCGCCGCTACATTTCTTTCCATACAAAATGCGCTAGTCGAACACTCTAAGCGGATTATCGGTCGATCAGCGGTCTTTTACAATTGATTAATTAAAATTTTGTTAATCAAGATATATTATACATATCTCAAAGAGACGAAATTGTATGTTCATATGTGAAAGAAGTATGGAAATCTTTTTTGGTTGTTCATAGGGCTTAACCCTAGGTCGTAATCCCTATGAACACCCAAACAAGACTTCCATACTTACTTTCCCACATAAAAATATAGCGTCGTCTCTGTGAGACATCTATAATATATCTTAATGAATGATGTCCCCCTGGGATTAAAATTCAGTATTGTGTTCTCGAAAAATTTGGACATAATCCAAATATTCTAAAATATTGTTATTAGGATATTAAAATATTGTTATTATAAATAAAACCACGGCCCAGGAAAGGTTAAGTATATAATAACTCAATCTAAATTGATCGCTGGTACTAAAAAAATAAAATCAACCGTCAAAAATAGAAACAAAAGCATTTTTTGTATTTCGGACATTTTCAGAGCCGAATATTGACTATCAAAGTGTATTGCAAAAATTTGGATGAAAATTCCGGATCATTTATCATTCACAGGCGCAGTTCGGCTTAACGATCTGTTTGGCTCTATTGGGAGGTAATTCCATTTTTTATCCTTGCAAAACGTTAAAATAAAAAGCCGACGCCACTCATCGGCAGTATCGAAATTAAAAATTCCTCGCCGGTAATCGAGGCATCGATGGAGGGTCGATAGTTGGCAACGCGGGAAAAGGAATGGGGATACGAAGAATGGAGGTGAGGTGTTTATTGTTTTTGTTCACACGGTCCGAGTGCACCAGATATTAGAAATTAATAACATACTGGGGGTGTACAATCCAATGATTTGTTTAAACAAATATATATAGAGGAAATAAAAAAATATACAGTGCTCACATACGCAGCTGAGACGCGGGTACTAACTAAGAGGAATGAGCGAGCACTGGAGGTTTTTGAAAGGAAAATTTTGAGGCGTATCTTCGGACCGGTTCTAGAAAATGGACTTTGGCGCAGACGTTACTACAATGAGCTCTATACTCTATTTAAGGAGCCAAACGTCACAAAATTTATAAAAATGCGAAGTAGCTTAGGAAGGCCAAAATTAAGATGGAGTGACAACGTCCTCAAAGACATATCTGCCTTAGAGCTTCGGAACTGGAGAGAGCTGGCACTAGACCGAGATGAGTTGAGGAAGATTATTGAGGAGGCCAAGACCCACCAAGGGTTGTAGTGCCTTGGCACTACAACCCTTGGTGTGTCTTGGCCGATCTTGGTGATGATGATGATATATAGAGGAATGAATTAAAACACTGGAAATTAATTATCAATTTATTTATTTATTATTCAATATACAAAGTCACTTAACACGAATTAAACTCAAAGTTTTTCCTTAATCTACATTATATCTCAATAAATCACTCATTTATGAATACTTCATTATCGCTGGGTAACACGTATTTATTATTCACTAGAATATTCCATCCAATTCTGGTACGTATTATTTGCTCTGGTTCATTATGTCACTTAGATACCCCGCTTAATTATTCGCTTTATTTATTGCTTCGACTACCTCACAAGAGGTAAATTTTCTCGGTTATCCTGCATCAGTAGGTCCTGAGAAGGACCCCTGTACTCCCGACGTTTCTAACGGATCACACTGTTCATCTTCGGGGGGGCGGGTAAGTTTGGTAATACACTTCAAACACAGGCAGAATTCTAAGAAGTAATGCAAATAAAGTAAATATTACCAAATTATTCAAATTAAATTAACTTTGCTCTGAACTATCAGCTTAAAACGACGTGCTTTTACGATTGTGTAAGAGCGACACTTCAGCGACAAGTCCCCCCCCCCCCCCCTGAAGATGAACAGTGTGATTTGTTCGAAATGATCCTTTTCAGGACTAACTGATGCGGGATAATCAAAAAAATGTACCTCTTTTATATTTAACCCGTGAGAATCTCAAATTTAACATATATATATGCTACAGTGAATTTTTATTTCTGAATTTACAGATTCACCGCGCAGTATCGGTGAAACAATATTTTGTCCACGAATGCACGCATTTCTCAAAGCTTAGGTTAGGTTAAGTTAATAGTATCTGGTATATAAGGTTTATTTAACCTTTTTCACGCAATAACTTAAATCTTAATCTTGTTATTCTAAGAGGTCAATCTCAATCCAGAAATAGGCATCTGTCATGATCTGTCAAATTTAATTTTAATGACAGTTTGGAAACCAATATACCTTATTTCACTAGTAAGATATCAGTTTAAATATTTTCACTGGTTTGTATTAATTTCTATTGATAAAAATCTGTAAACATCAAAGTTTACATATTTTTTCAATATTACTGACTTATATTTTGTAAAACACTGGACTATCGTTACAGTAACTTATATCGATTGCGAAAAATTCATATATATATATATATATATATATATATAATATGCATGCATTGAATATTACGTTTGTAATGTACATATTATTGATTATTGAATAAATGAATTGAGAATTGAACCATGAATACAAACAAAAATATCCTACGAAACACAACGTTTTTGCGATGCTCTGGTTTGATCACACTGAAAGTCTACATTTTATCACAATTTAATATGAAAGAGGACTCAAACACTCCCGAATTTGAGCACCAATAAACGCGTCAAGCAACTCACATATTAAGCGGGGAAATTGTCACTTAAAACTTCATCCACCTCTCTCGCTGCCAAAAAACACTGACAGATCAAAGAACAGAGGATCCCAATAAACGAATTCTCCTCCAGCTAGGAAATTGCCAAAAACTCGCTCGCGTGCCCGAGCACGGCGATAGGCGACTCGCTTATTGACAGATGTCGACGCTAGAAGTAAATCACTGTTTATTGAAAAGACCCTCGCGAGATAAGGGCTGGAATTTTTAATGTACAGTAAAACCTATGATCGCGAACGCAATTCGTCCTGGAAACGTTCGCAGTGGCATTTTTAGAGTAGCGTCGTTTTCGATTTTATTACACCTGTTCATCCGTCGTGTAAGGCTAATTTGGGTAAGGGTTATTTGGGTAGAAGTCGATGGTGATCAAACGAAGTAAAATATTAAAGAAATAAGTATTAAGACAAGACCATCGCATACAAGAAAGTGTGTACTTGTCGAATAAATGATTTTTTTTTATTTAAACTAAATAATAATATTTCCTTCTTCAAACACAGCAAAAATATATATTATAAATAATAATTATTGATAATAATAAATTAATTAATAATGTTTTTAACAAGTTACTTAATGAAACTAAAGAAATAACTCTACACAAACCTTTTAAACATCATGTTACTAAGTTTATAAAAATATCAGGTAGAAGGTATGCTGAAGTAGTGATCCGCCCTTGACCTCCGAATTGGCAAAAACTGATTTATATAATTTAAAGTATACTATAATAAAATATTTATTTTTGTAGCTACTTAAATTCTTATCTTAATTTTGTATGTGTATTTTCTTTTCTTTTCTTTTCTCTTAGATTTAGGTAATCCTTTGATTTACTTTAAAATCTTATCTTGATTTTGTATGTATATTTTCTTTTCTTTTAGATTTAGATTCATTAATTGTCATTTTTTATTACTACATAAATACCATATGAGAATAACTGCCACAGAACAGGTTTTTACCTAGTGTAAATTATTAGTATCTTGTATTAACAAACGTAAATGTAAATAAACAATAAATAAATAAATATAAATAAATAAATAAAAATAAATAAATAAAATGTAAAAGATTCCACGTGGTTTGGCATCATTTATGTACATATATACTTATATACTTATTAATATTGCTTATCTTCTTCTTCTTCATCTGTATTTAGACTCAAGTGTCTATTTATGCAGGAGTTTCTTCCTGTGATGCTTAATTCCAGCCATCTCTCCATCGCTTCAGGGGTCTTCCTGGTGAATAGATGTATCTGAAAATGAGGAAATGTGAATGGATGGTTAGATGGATATTTAGGTGACCAGAAAATACCCACGGTTGGTTAAACGTCGAATTTATTGGAAGTACAGGTTACAATGAAATAGTTTGCGGAATACAAAGGATGTCGCGACTGTCTCGGGCGGTTCAGAAGAAGAGTGGTCGTGGTACCGGCGCGCTGGCGGCCGGTAGAGTCCGGTCACTTTAGGAAAGCCACTTGCATTAGTGTGAGCAATAGTGCGTTTACAAAATCTCGTAACATTATTTTTTGAGTAAAATTTGACAAAATCAAAAAATTAATATAAATATTATTTTAGTTTCTTAATCTAAAATAAGCATAGATACAACTATTATAAAAAAAACTCATTCCGTTTTCAAAATAAATATGATTTCAAAATTTTTATTCAATAAAATGAAAACATTGACTATATGCTTTTAAAAATTGGATTTCTTTTTATATTTCAGTTTATTTAAAAATTATAATTAAAATTGAATCCATCACCAGCTATATCGCATATATCATTGGTATCGTCAATAATCAAAATATATAATTCTCTACGTAACAATGTACGTCACCAATGCTACCAGAATGCTCAAATAATAATGTGATATAATATAACAATGAGGTATAAGAAGCAAAAAAAGCATAATTCTCTATTTAATAATGTCCATCACTAACGTTAACAAGTCGCTACTCTAGATAGCGCTGTTCTCCCAGCATTAACTGGCGGCCGAAATAAATAACAAAATTACGTCATTTTTTATAGGTTTAAAATATATAATATATAAGCAGGTATAATTCTTAGTAAATGATTTCAAAATTGTATAATTAATTTTAATCAATAAGATAAACTATTGTCGTTTGTATCGGACTCATAATCCTGTCCGATATTGATTCATATTAAATTGATTTAAGTCTGTGGTCACAGTATCGTAATCTTGTGGTCACCATATTTTTAATTAAAAAATATTATATTTTTAAATTTAAAATATTACCGCTCCGCGTGACTGCAAGTGTGATACTGAAGTGGTCAATGGTTTAAAAAAAGCTTTAAAAAATTAATACCACCACACAATTGACGTGCTTTCACTCACACTAATGCAAGTAAGTGGCTTTTATAAAGTGAACGGATCCTACCTCGTCGCTCGAATCGGGCTTCTCATTGGTGTAGGTGGTGGGTCTCATCTCAAGCGCAATTGGTCAATTGGGACGCTCGAGGGACTAGAGTTCAGGTAGGCTTAAATCCTCCACATGCTCTTTATTGACATCCAGATATCACATATCAGAATAATCCAGTAGGGAAAGATGTAAGGATTGCGTAATTGTTATGTTACAATGAATCTGGAGAAGCTTCATACGTTGCTTAGGGACTGAAAGATTTTTTCTTGACTGTTAAGTATGTTAATGGAACCAAATTTCCGCATCTTTTCTGTTGGTGTATTCTGTTAGTCTCTCATTTAAAATAAAATAAAATAAAATATAAAAAAAAAACAGCAAAATAATTTTGTAGTCACATTATTAATATAATTAATAAAATAAACTTAATTTCACCACTTTTTTATTGAAAATATCAACATATTTCAGGGCCTATGGCCCTTTAGTCAGGATACAATTGTATAATAACAAAAATAAAGTCAAAAATCGAAGTATAGACAATCAAAATATTAAAAAAGTTATATATGGAAAATGAATAATAATAAAGTACCTATTTAACATGAAAATAAATTTAAAAGATAACTATTTGTAAAAAGGACCTGGTTATTTATAATATTCAATCAACACTTTTTCTCATTTCCAAAATTTCTAATTTATCAAACTGTGATTCTGTATAATTTGTATGTAAAATTTGTAAACCCTTATTAAAATCAAAAGAATGATACGTAGATGGTAAGAAAATTCAAAATAATTATTGCTATTTAAACACCTTAAGTGTTCCTTAACTCTAACTTCAAAATTTTTCCACGTTTTTCCTGTATAAAAATAATCACAATATCTATACTTCGATTTGTTAATTTAATTTTATTAGTATATAATTATATCCTGACGAAGGGGCCATAGGCCCTGAAACATGTTGATATTTTCAATGAAAAAGTGGTGAAAACTAGGTTTATTTTATTAATTATATAATATAATCTTGCTGACAGCTGACAGCCCTGTGGTACATTTTCTGGGCAGGATAAGGCGGTCACAATCACCGTGTTAACTCGTGCGATTTCGGGAAACTGTTTTCTGGATGTGACTTTTGACCCGTCCTCGCCGTGGACCACGACCACCAGCAACCAGAGCCACCGAACGATAAAGAGATCATCTCCCGCGACCCTCGAGGTCACGCGGAACGTGCGTTTCGCGGACGTGCCCGAAAATTTGTCAGCTGATATTATAATGGGACCGAGACTTTGTTTTATTTTGACGAGGGTTTCTATTTTTTTCGAAGGAAAATTGTAATATTATATTTTGGGTTGTATTTTTAGATTCGTTTTTAAGAAAAAGTACGTGAAAGATGTTTTCGTTAAGGATTTTGATCGAACGCGATTAAATTTATCAGATATTTTCACTGTTTGCATGCGCCTCGGTCCACTGCTGGCAATGCAAAAAAAATTATCATATTTCGCGGTCTAAGTGAGAAAAATTGCATTATGTGTTTCTCACATACTTGAAGATTTTGACCGAGCGCGATGAAATTTAACCATCATTTTCACTGTTCGCATGCGTCTAGGTGCACTGCTGGCAATGTGACAAAAAAATTCAACCTTTTTCTCGGTCCTAGTGAAAAAATTTGCGTTATGTTTACCTAAGACACTTAAGGATTTTGATCGAACGCGATTAAATTTATCAGATATTTTCACTGTTTGCATGCACCTAGTTCCACTGCTAGCAATGCGACAAAAAAAATCATATCTGCGTTATGTTTTTCTCACACACGTAACTGAAGATTTAATCTTGTTTTTCGTCACAGAAGTCTCTACGACTTCTCACATCATTGCAAGAAGTCCTATAGTATTTTCATTCCCATAATCTCATACAGATATCTATACATTATAATGAGGTATCTATGATTGGAGTTTAAAGCACGCGGACAGTTTGTTAAGTTGTTTGTTGTGTTATTGTTAGCATAATCAAGTAGAGAAATTGTTATTTTACAGTGAATCTGGAGAAGCTTCTTACGTTGTTTAGGGGTGAATAATGTGAAACATTTTTATTTTATTATTATTCATTTTATTTTTATTTTTTATTTTATTTATTCGAATTAAAGCTGACAAAGCATAAAAATGTTTTACAAAGAAAAATATTGATACATTTGAAAAATATCGGCTCCGTATATCTATTAATTGCTATATTGTATACTTAATAATTTTATTATAATATCTATAGAATTTCTTACTCAAGGGGAACACAAAGCGTGAAAAAAGGCAATATTTGTGAATTTTTTAAAGAAAAACTATATAAATCATGGTATTGGTATCATTTCTACATGAAAGTACAGTTGCCGGCAAACTTCTTAAAAAATTTTGGCGTAGTGGGGGAAAGCGCAGAAGACAAAATTTGGGTATCGTTGGTGAAATGGTACACGCGCAAACTTCCCCCCACTACTTTTAAAAATACGTTAATTTTTTTTATTTAAAAATTCAACAATGGCGGAAAATTCTTGGGTTCTGTCGACCGCCTAAAAAAAGGTCCTCTGCGATGACCACTCCCATTTCATTTGTAATCATCAGAATTAAAAATAAAGAAGACTATCAAAATTGACACTTTAATTTGTCCTTGAAGTAGGGGTTTTTTAAAATATAGATTTTTGACAAAATGGCGGGCATTTGAATTTAAAATAGCGTTTTTAGGGAAAAATTCCTGCTTATTATACCGATGAAAAAAAACTAAATCACTTAAAAATCCCACGACAAAGACTAGATAATTATGTGTAAAATAACTACTGGAAATTTCAAGTTCATTGGTTCAGTGGTTGCCGAGTTATTTTGATAACCGATTTTCAAAACCTGGTTTCGAGTAAAACGCATTTAAAAATTGAAATGAATAAGTCACGAAATTTTTTAACTTGTATAAAATCATCGATTCAGGTCCATAATATAAGTCCGCAACCTTGCTTAGAATTCCCATATCATAAAGCACTCTTTACAAACATAATAGAAACAGGTCTAACGTTTCTATTATGATAGGGCCCAACTGGCAGCTATGTGCGTGTAGAGTGACGCCGTGTGGCGCGGCGCGTAATCAACAAAGGGATGCATGCCACTATTATCATTTGTTATTTTTTTTAATTTTTGCTTGAAATTTTTACCAGACATGCAAAAGTTAGAAAATCGTTTTTTTCCAAATGCTTACGTATTCCTACTTAAAGGTGATGTATTTAGTGTATATGTACGTGCGTTTACGTGTATCTTATACGTTGGTTTCAAGCCTATGAATTAATTATTTTATGTTTTTGCCTCAGAATATATTCACAAAATATACAGGGTTATTAATGTTTTTATTATGTTATTAATGTAAATGTAATGTAAATAAATTAATGAGGAATATATTCCTGCCTTGATTATGAGTCAAAAATGTTCAAACTATTATGACCTAATATCAATAGTTATGGAAATACGCAACATCAAAATTTGCATTTTTTTTCAATATTTCTGACTTATTTTTTTTGAAACGTTAGACTATCATTACAATAATTGATAACAATTACGAAAAATTCAATCGTTTCAATAAAAGTTAAATAACATTATAGAAACCCTGAAAATTTTTCCAATTGAAATTCGGAGGTTTTTATTATTTTGTTTGACTTGTATTAAAGGAAATGAGTTTTTCATATTTGGTAAAAATTACTGTAATGATAGTCCAACGTTTTACAAAAAATATGTCAGAAATATTTTTAAAAAAATCGCATATCTGCATAACTATTGATATTAGATCATGATAGCCTGAACATTTGCGACTCAGAATCAAGACAGGAATACAGTCCTGCGAGGCTATTTATGTTTTCCAAATAATCCTGTACAGTAAAAAAAATTGAGTGGCAATAGTCAGAATAGCTGATGACGCTGTAATATAACATTCGTGGCGACAATTTAATCCAGTTGCGGCGGGCGCATCACGCGCCGCAAATCGGCGTCAGGACGCTTGTCCCGGCGAATGCGCTTTGTCGTTATCTGCCGCATTTCCCGGCAGAAATGCGGCTCCCGCGGGATGTTATTTTAAAAGCAAAGTCATTTCATGGTGAGCAGGAGGAAATGAAGATTCCATCGCACGCTGCGGATATCTCCGGGAGCACGCTCTAATAAGAGGGCAAAGCGTCGAGAACTGAAATTACGACAGGGAATTGCTTTGTTCCAGTTTTAATGTTGTAGTTTCCGGCGTTCTGTGTGTTGGACTAGATTTCACGTGCGGATTCCATTGGCATTGTATTTTGCCGTGTTTTTACGACCTTTCCTTGCTGCAGGGTCCATTATCAGGTCCGATGCGTTGTAGTTCATTATTGACTTTCAATTCAGTAGCGAAAGCCGGGTATTCTTTTGGCAATACCGTGTGGGAAACATGAATTGTCACGAGTTCTCTTGTGTTATGTTTTTTCAAGCAGGGTATTCGTGTGGCAATACATCATTTAATTTTCATTTCAATAACCAATCATTCGTCAGCTATTGGATGGAGCAACTTTGTGATTTGTATTCGACTCAAGATGGTCGATAATGTATTATTTATGTTACTGGAATGCTAATTTCAAGTGAAAAAATTGTTTACAGTTACGCAACAATAATAAACAATATTTGAAACATACTAATTTTAGTGTCTTTAACGGCTAACTTCGTGATATGAAAATCATTTCGTTGAATACTAAAATTTCACCCCCAACGCGCCTTACGAAGTATACTTTCCAATATTTAAATATTAAATAAAAATACATCGTGCATTTGTTTTGTCACATGTGGACTGCTGTAACAATATTGTCACGGATCGTGGCTTTGGAAGACAAATGAAAACACTTTAATTTAAGTAACGATTTATTAATTATTTTAATAAATTGACAGAGTCAAATAAAATTTGAATTCTTACTATTTCGCAATTTATCAATCGTCTATAAACTCTTTATTATAACTGGGTAATACTTACGAGAAATTTCTGTTCAATTATCGCACAAAAGTAGGTACTCCACTTAATTTATATGTCACTTGGTTTTCAACGCACGATGGTAACACTGCTAATATTGTATTGGTAAAAACCTCAAAACAACATTGAAGCACCGCGGCCTGGATCCGCTATTTATATGTAATCACGTAGGTTTTTAGAATCCTCGAGACCATTCTTTTCATTTTTAGTGTTTAATAGAAGGTTCCTGTCGCTCTACGCTATTCCAGGCGTCTCCCGACATTCGTACAGTGCGCAATTTTTTCTGCTTACCATTTCATTACACTGCAATATTAGCTGCACTGCCAAAACTTCAGCCAGATAGATTAAATGATTAATTCCTGAATCAATAGTGTAGTACTCATATAAAAAATTCTGCCACTAATGCCTTTGATGGCCTAGAAAATGATATTACGTGGAAAAATTCACGAACAAACGATTGAGAAATTAGTGATTCAGAAGAATTGAAAACTGAAGCTGATATTTCTGATTCTGATGATCGAAGTGCATAAATATGCCTTTCATTTTCGCGATAGGGTTTATTTTCCATTTTTATAATAAATTATTTTAACAAAATGTTAGTTACGTTAGAATATAGCCACTTACTGAGATTTTTAGTCTACCGGTTTTGAGACGTACCCGTCTCTTCGTCAAGGCTATCACTTCAGTTGCAGGAAGGGTTATAGAAGCGATCAACCGATACAAGAAGACCTTATTAAGTAAACGGAGGTTAGTATTTCTCAAAACCGAAAGGAATAGAGAGAAGATTTATTTTGATTTATACTTAATTGAATATATATGAAAGAATATAAAACTTGTTAAAAATTATACCTGAATATGAGAGGGACTGCTCCTCTAGAAACTATAGTTGTGATAAATTTAACTCAACGTGTGTGTATCACAAGGTTCAACTTAGTATGAATAGTATGAAGTGAAGTCTGGAGCTGGCAGAAGAGGAACGAAAGTAGATTGAATGCATTGAAGATGAGATCCCTTAGACATAGAACAATGATAGAGTAAAGAATGAAGATATTAGGTCCTTACATATGAAATTGAGGTTTTGCCGTACGGGCAAATTTGATCTCAAATATCTTCTCTTTGGTTAGGAATTCCAAATCCAAATTTATACAACTATTTACTCATGTATTTGTGTTTTGAAAATTATAATTCATTTGTTTTTTCCTCAATTGTTTTTTTCTTTGCGTCACTCAGTTTACAAAATGAAAAACTTGAAATATTGCGTTATTTACGAGTACGAGTTCCACCGTGGCACCAGTACTGCAGAAAAGGCTCGAAGGATTAATGATGTGTATGGCGACGGTGCCGCAAAAGAAAACACAGTGCGTTTTTGGTTCCAACGTTTTCGTTCTGGAAATTTCGACCTGCAGAACAAGCCCCGTGGACGGCCGGAGACCAAAGTTGATAATGAAGAATTGAAGGCTATTGTGGAAGCGGATCCATCGCAAACCACATCCGAGTTAGCTGCAGGCTGCGGTGTTAGTGATAAAACTGTTTTAATCCACTTGAAGCAAATTGGTAAGGTGAAAAAGCTTGAAAGGTGGGTACCTCACGAATTGAGTGAAGCAAATCAACAAACGCGCGTTGACTGCTGCGTTGCATTACTCAACCGGCACAATAATGAAGGGATTTTAAATCGAATCATTACCTGTGATGAAAAGTGGATCCTGTACGATAATCGGAAGCGCTCATCGCAATGGCTGAACCAGCCAAACCATGCCCCAAGCGAAAATTGACTCCAAAAAAGTTACTTGTGAGCGTTTGGTGGACTAGTGCTGGTGTCGTTCACTACAGCTTTCTTAAATCTGGCCAGACGATTACGGCAGATGTCTATTGTCAGCAACTGCAAACCATGATGGAAAAGCTAGCTGCTAAACAACCGAGGCTGGTTAATCGCTCTAGGCCACTGCTGCTTCATGATAACGCTAGACCACACACTGCACAACAGACGGCTACCAAATTAGAGGAGCTTCAATTGGAATGTCTAAGACATCCACCGTACTCTCCGGACCTTGCCCCAACAGATTACCTTTTTTTCGAAATTTGGATAACTTCTTGCAAAGGAAAAAATTCAACTCCGATGGGGCAGTCAAAACCGCCTTCAAAGATTTTATTGATTCCCGTCCGAATGGTTTTTTTAGTAAAGGGATCGATGAACTACCTATGAGATGGCAAAAGTGCATAGATAGCAATGGTACATACTTTGATTAAATAAATATATTATAATAAAAAAAAATCGGCTTTATGTTCCTCCCATACTAAACGTCAATTTCATATGTAAGGACCTAATATTAGGAATGAATTTAAAGCTGATCGTAACATAATACATAGAATAAAAATAGGGTCGCTCAGGTTTGGGCTTGTTGAGCGAATGAATGAGGAAAGAATGGTATGAAATATATATAATGCGTGTTGACGGGGCCAGAAAGAGAGGGCGACCACAGAAGAAGTGGCGCGACCAGATTAACAGATACTGGAAGATGGTCCTGTTAGAAGCCTCAACAACCGTCGAGCTTGCATGTGAAGATGTATGAATGTAGATGAAGCAAAAGTTGTATGTCAGGACAGAAGAGTATGGCGATCTATCCTCTCTGCCAACCCTCACGGGGAAACGGCATGATGGTAAGTTAGGTAGTTACTTAGTTAGTTATTAAAATATAACAACAATTACTTGATCATGTACAAAAAAATAGAATTATTTAGAAGAATATAAAATAGAAGACATTTAGAGTACCGAGTATCTCGGACATATTATGGGAGGGTAACAAAATATAGTCTAAACTAACTCATCATCTAGAGGAAAATACGTGGTAAAAGATGCGTAGGAATACGCCGCATCTCACGACTGCGTGACTTGAGGGAAATAAAATTGCCAGAACGATCGCCGACCTCCGATACGAGATGGCATAAGAAGAAGAAAAAGAGTACTGAGCCCGTAATATTATGTTGTTTTGTCTTTACATTTCTGACGAGGCACAACCTCCCGTATTGTCTGCAAATATAAAACTAACATTAATTAATTCAAATTCAAATGGATAATTAAGCTATGACCCAAATCTTTTTTCAATTCAATTAAATGTTGTTTATTCGTGTGTTTATTTTCAGTTTCAAAAATAAATTAATTTACCGTGACAACAATTTATTATTTTTTAATTAACAATCAATCAATTACACCGTTCAATACCCATAATGGCTTTTGTGGGTACTAGGTGCACACCTGTTCTCATATAGCCTCATTCCCACAGAACTCTAAAATAAATAGACACGAACTAACGTAATTTCCTTCTCCACAATTTGTCCCAATTTGTAAAATGTTATGATACTCCTCTCTTATACATGAATTTATGTCACTCATGTAAAAGAGAAATATCCATCATAAATAACTGTCTCTATCTCGTAAAAAAAAATGTATTTGTAATAAATTTTTAAAATAAAATATAATAAAACGTTGATTTCTCGTATGTTTTGCTCTTGCTTTCCATTCCCAGTATTTTCTCGACCCCTCCAGCGTTTACGAGAGTGTCCCAGACGATTCCATAGTGCCTTAGACGGTTCCAGGGTTTTCTATTGTGTTATTTTCTTCGAAAAATCTAGATCATGCTTAATTTCTTTTGATTTTTACCTAAGATAATATTTTGATCGATCAAGAGTAGGCTTATCAAAGGATGGCAAAGGGTTTTGGGACACCCTGCATGTCTCTTGGATGTATTATTTATTTGTTTGTAAGTAAATCAGGGATCTCTTTATTTATGAAAGAGATCCCAATTAGCCTAAAAAGAAAAGCCTTTGAATCATGCATACTGCCAGTGATGACGTATGGATTGGAGACTATGGCCCTTACAAATAAAAGTGTAGAAAAGCTCAAATGCACGCAACGATCCATGGAGAGATCCATGCTTGGAGTAAGCCTAAGAGATAGAATTAGAAATGACGAAATTAGGCGCAGAACTAGAGTAGTGAATATCATAGATCGTGTAGCGAAGCTAAAATGGCAATGGGCAGGACACGTTGCAAGGCAGGATGCTACAAGATGGCCTCCCAGAGTTCTGAAATGGAGACCTTGGGAGAATAAAAGAGGCATCGGAAGACCTCAAAAGAGATGGGCCGATGATGATGATGTGGGGAAAGAAATGGCTGCAATAAGCAAACAACAGGGAAGAATGGTAAAAGAAGGAAAAGACCTATATCCAGCAGTGGAAAGACGAAGGCTGATGAAGAAAGAAAAAGAAGAAAATTAATTTTCTGATTTATTGATTTGTTGAATGAGTCTCGCCGCGTGGCGAAGTTCACCAGCGAAGTTTAATTAATCCATTTGGCGGTAAATCGCTGGTGGCGCAGCATCACAAGGCGTCTCGCGTGGAGCATCCTTCCTCCTGCTCATCTTATCTGTGTTTCCATTACCGATCTCCGTTTAATTCCAGCATCCACTCGTTCAGAAGCAAACATTTCAATTAAAGTTGTGCAACAGCGGCGCTCGGCAGGGCCGGCGCCCGGTGGCGGTGTACACAGTTAAATATTTAAAAGTAGTCACTGATAGCTGAACGTAAACTGGATCGGGTTTTTTTAATGCCAATCGTTTTCCTGTGTAATTTACGGTTTAATTTATTCATTTAATTTAAAAATATTTAAATACCTTATTTAACCGTTTTTTATTAATCAATTTAAAAAGACGTACAGAAAAATCAAATTAACGAAAAAATATTTTGACTGTTACCGGGATTCGAACCAACGGACCTCCATTCTATCCGTGATGGCGCGTTATCCATTTTCGCCACGGCAGTCTGGTAAGGTCGAAAAATTTTCGTTAACTTGCCAAACTGCCGTGGCTAAATTGGATAACGCGCCATCCCCGGATAGAATGGAGGTCCGTTGGTTCGAATCACGGTAGCAGTTAAAATATTTTTTTGGTAATTTGATTTTTCTGTATGTATTTTCTAATTGATTATTAAAAATTTGTTCAATAATTCACAGAACTTCGTTCTGAAATTGCAAATTCACAATAATATTGTGATTTCTTAAATAAATACGTTAATGTAAGTCTAACGCCGGCCGCACACTGGATGCGTTTTCGTACGAAATTGTAGTACGAATACGTACGATACACAAGTACATTCCTGACCTTCCAAGTAGTACTGAACATCGCCCCCTGTACACGAATAGTGCGTGTACGCACGTATAGATGCGACGTCCGACAAGATCCGGATTTGTTCGGAAATTTTTGCGATTTCGTACGACGGATATTGAAAATTTCGTCAATTTGACACATGACCACGAATGTTTGTGTGACCAAAGTGATTCAACTACGTGACCATCAGCGCAGATCATGGCGGAGAATCTCTAAAGAACTAAAAAAATACCTGTAAGTTAAATAATTTGGTTTAATGAAGGTGAGGTATAATTATGTACTTGGAACAAAAAACTTTTAAATATTTCTCCGATGTTATGAGCTCTCATTGCGATTCTCCCCAGAATTTGTGAATCGATTAGATAGATAGTCATGAAATTTGTCATTATTTAAGTCTGCCATAAGAGAGTTTTCCATAAGATACAGATTATTCATTTGGCACAAACGTCATTGGAGAAATGCGCAAAGTAACTGATCGTGACAACGCAAGACGCAATCAATGTGCGCGCTCCAATACGTACGAAAGTAGACGTACGAATACGTACGTAATAATTCGTACCCAAATTGCGACCGGCCTATGTCAAAAATTACCGCATTGGAGGCTTCAGAGGTCTTTCAGTGTAAGTCAACGAACAGAGATTATTCGACTTCTCTGAAATTTGTTGTCACTATTTTAACATGTTTCATTTTAATTTTTTAATTGAAAACGATAACACAACCACGCAAGATGACTCAACTGAATAAAAACTGAACACATAGAATATTTAATAAAAAGATAACACTTTTAATAATTTATTGAATAATCAATATACTTCAGGGCCATTGGTTCCTTCATCAGGATTCAACGTATAATATAAAAATTAGAAGTATCGACAAACACAATAAAAAATTAAAAAATCAATATTTAGAAGTAGAATGACTAATTAGGAATTATTGTGAAAATAAATTTGAGTCGTAACTATTCTTACAAGTGATTTGGTTTTTAATCATATTTAATTTACTTACACTAAAATTTTAAAGGATTTTATACCTAATTGTTAGTTTTTTTAATTAAAAATTATGACCAATCAACCAACATCAAAAAATTAATATTACTTCTCTCAATCCAAATTTCCAACATAAATAGCTTCGTCTCTGTGAGGCTTCTATAATTTATCTTAATACGGTATGTATATAATTCCTATTGAAAAACCCTTTGGTGGAACTAACGATGCATAAATGTATGAAATTCTCCAAAATATTTTGAGTTCTGTTAAAAATTTTCAATAACACAATACTGGATTTTATCGCCAGGGGGACATCATTAATTAAAATCTTGTTTAAATGTATGATAGAGATGAAGGTTTTTTTTATATGGGAAAGTAGGAATACAAAGTATGGAAGTCTTTATGGGTGTTTTATTTTTATTACCGCCCTCTGTTGTGGTTTAAAAATTTGTTATTTCCATTAACTAGTACAGATAACGCCGTTTTTCCGATAGATCCTAAGCCCTATGAACACCCACAAAAGCTTCCATACAAACTTTCCCATATAAAAAATATCTTCGTCTCGAGACGTCTGTAAGGTGGCCCATCAGGTACGTGGGATTTAAATTTTCCGCCATTTTTTAAATATAAGTATATTAAAAAAAACTAACCCTTAAAAACCAAGTTTTTATTATACTCCCTTTTTCATTGAATCAGGTTTCGTGCCTATACACGCGTCGGGCTAATTACTCATTTGTATTGATTCCAATTTGAAAAAACCATTAAAATTTCGAAAACTCCAAAATTATACTTTATTTATTAAATTTTCTAAACGAAAATTTGTTAGATCATTTTTATCGTCGCCACGAGTCTGCTTGCAAAGTTTCAGCTCGATTGGATCACAGGAAAAGGGTTAAAAAGCGATCCAAAGTTTTTCCGTCAGACAAGCGAGCAATCAGACGCCACGAGTTAAAAAAAAGGGATAAAAAAGATAGGATGAAAGTTTAAATCCGGCGTATCCGATGGGCCAGTCTATATAATATATCTTGATTATGACATTCTTAATTTAAAAACGTTTTTCCTTGCATTTGTGGTGCGATATCATTGTTCCGACACTGTGGAAATTATGATATGTCTGATTCTAATATGTACCTTCCATTCCAGTAACAGGAGTATTCCTTTGACTGAATCAAGTTCTTACATCATTGTCTTCGCATAGCTGAAGTTTCCACGGAGCGCGGAACATCCCTTAGTCTAGCCAGCGACGCCGCATCCCGAGAACGGTTATGCTATTTCCAACCCCTTCGGCGTGAAAACGACACCGTTGTGGAGTCTGGAGGCTGTACGGCGAATTAATTAATATTCGCTATCAGAGATGGCTCTGACGCGAGAAAAATGACACAGACGTTCTGAATAGACTTGTTAGAAACAAATCAACCAAGTATAAATTTCGATTTCGCGGTTCGAATCGTTGAAATCTGACAACGCGGGTTCGCACCTTTAGTCAAGCGAAGTGGTTTTGTTAATTAAACACAACACCGTGAATCTAGACAAAGTCGGGGTGAACCGAGGCATTATTGAAAATTGAAAGCATCCCAAGATGTTGCAGAGGGTTTTACATTGTTTGCATTTACATTAGGAAAATTGTTGCCTCTTTTGGGAGATGAGTTATTTTTATTATTATTTATTCTTAATAAAACACCCCCTGAATTGGGCCTTTTCATAATATAAAACACTAAGTGCTTAAATAGCAAAGCTATCTAATTATATAAGAAAATTACAAAAAATGAAAGAATATCTACAATATAAATGCATATGTAATAATCACATAAGAAAATAAAAAATGAATAATCACATATTTATAGCAATATGTAATAATCACATAAGAAAATAAAAAATGAAAGAATATTAGTCACGAAAAAACAATAAATTAAAGATTAAGTAAAGTAACCTGTTGGTCTTGTGGTTAGGACATTCGCCTCGTGATCTAAAGGTCGCGGGTTCGAAACTCACTCCAGACTAGCAAGTTAGTCTTGTTTTCATAGCACAAGCTATAGTTTGGCTTAGTTTGAAAATGGTAAGAATATTGATGTGACACGGATTCCGTGTTCGCATCTCTGTTTTAAAAATAAAATAAAAAAATGTGTACTTTGTATGTGGATAGCGTACGAACTTTAAATATATCAACAGAGCTGTATTGATTGCCTAGGTGGCGCTATTTCAATATAATGCAATGTAAAACATAAAACATGTAGCTCGCTCTGTCGTAAAACCGACCGCCCAGGTACTCTGTAAGTAATCATTTGTAATAACTCAGCGAGTCTTAACATTTTTAAGAGACCGCAATTCTATACTCCTATAAAAGTCTGTTCCGTATGCAAATCTACACCGTTTTACAGATCTGACCCAAATTTTGTATACTTATTCTTGAGGACTAACGAAAAACATATGCAACATTTTCTCTCTCCTTCTTTTTACACATCCCTCTCCACACGATATATTCTTCATACTAATATACACTGTTTGACTCAAATTTCGCACACTTATTCTTTAAGACCCGGCGAAAAACAAGGGCCGAATATCGGCGCAAGCTAAATTGTTGTTGACGCATATCATCTCTAGCGCCAGTTTTGAGACGAAACTTGTAACATCACCTGATAACATATTCCATCTCGCTCTGTCCCACCGCATCGTCACCGGCGTGAACAGAGTCGGATCAGCAGTTACCTGTGGAACGTGTTAAAGGTCGAATCGCTGCCGCTTTGGAATACTGTGTTCGCGATACGTCGCTGTGAAAGCCGTTGCGAATTATCAGATCGAGTGCATGATTCCCGCTCGACATCCGGAGACAGTTGCCTTTTCTACGAGAGAAGTCGCGATTATGCTAAAAGGCGTCCCCACTTCAAGAAGAAAAAAAGTAGGCCAGATCCTTGCTTCTTCTTCTTGGGTTTCAATCCGTGGGATTGGTTTGCAGCAAAGCTCCTTCAAAGCAAATCTCCTCCATTTCGCTCGGTCTTGGGCGATCCTCTTCAGCTCTGTGTCATCATCATCATCACTCTTGGCACTACAACCCTTGGTGGGTCTTGGCCTCCTCAATAATCTTCCTCCACTCATCTCGGTCTAGTGCCAACTCTTTCCAGTTCCGAAGCTCTAAGGCAGAGATGTCTTTGAGCCTTGAGTTCTGTAACGACTTTGGTGCTTGATGCTCGGACATTCTCTCCACATGACCCAGCCACCGAAGTCTTCCCAGTTTTATAAATGTTGTGACGTTTGGCACCTTAAACAGAGTATAGAGCTCATTGTTGTAACATCTGCGCCAAACTCCATTTTCTAGAACCGGTCCGAAGATACGCCTGAACTTTTTTCTTTCAAAAACCTCCAGTGCTCGCTCATTCTTCTTACTTAGTACCCACGTCTCAGCTGCGTACGTGAGCACTGGCTTAATAAGCTTCAGCTCTGTGCAGGAGGCACAATTCATATCTTGGCACACTTGCTCAAGATATTCACGGCGAGGGCGCCCTCTGGCAATCTTTCCCTCCACCATTCCCTCCAGTATAGTTTTTAGCAGATTTTCATGACGCAAAATATGCCCTATCCATTTTGCACGCCTTTTCGAGATGGTATTCATCATGTGCCTGGTTTCATTGATCCTGCTGAGAACCTCTTCATTCATCCTCGCATCTAATCTAATCTGTACATTTCTTCCAGTTCGAGTTGCGTGTCAATCATAAAACAGAACGAGTTGATACATTCCTCACACTGTCTCTGGCGCCGGTTTCACTATTGCTTGCCCAACGTAAATTGGCGTGCGGCGACTTTGTAACTAAAACCCGCCCCGCCCGCACCCTGCGGTAACCCCTCGCCCTGTCATTCAGTTCAATCTCGTACATGAGCGCAAGCTGTGACATCTTGATTTCCAATATACACTGAATTATTATGTCCAAAACAGTCCGAGATGGTGCAAGAACAATTGTCAATGAAGTGTTAAAGTTTTGCGAAGCTGAAAAAGCAAATAATGGACCGATATTACCGTTTGATAGGTTGATAGATAGAGCGGCCTCCATTACTGGTCTTTTTCTTTAGTGTTGCCCGACCAAATTTCTATTAAAGGCTCCAACACCGATCACCGGACATTCTGTACATTATGTATTGTGTAATAAATTTACATCCGGGAAACTTCTGTTACGCGACAGGGACGCCCTCCCTCGCACGCCAATTTATATTGGTACGTCTATATAGGTGGGTGGCTTCGTAGAGCGGTTGTGACGACACGAGGCGCTGGGGTGGCCATCTGTGAGGTAAGTGGCCGCAGCGAAGTGGCGGCGAAGAATGGGCGGTTGCAGGCGGCAGTAGATACGGCGACAGTGAGGAGGCCGAAATATGCCGCGATAGCGTGGCGGCGCGGCCGAAGCATTTGAAAAAGTATTTTACGAAATATTTGGCGAAGTATTTGCGAAATTATTTGAGGAAGGATTTGGCGAATTATCGGGCAAAGAATTTGACAAACGTATTGAACGAAATATTTGACGAAGCATTTGTCGAAAAAATGAGCAAAGAATTTGACTAAGTATTAAACTAAATATTTGGCCTTTGCCAACTAGGTGAAGTACTTGGAGGAGTGTTTGTCGATATAAGGATAAGATATTGTCACAAAATCATGGTTGGAGGAAACAACATTAACAACAACAACAGAACACTTTAAATTAATTGAAGTTTTTATTAATTAATTATTTTAACTACCTAACACGTTTTTTTTCTTATTTGCCGATCGTAAGGCTTTAATCATTTTATTTGACAAGTAATAAATGTTAAACTTTTTGCAAAAAACAAGTTAACATATTGAATAAAATCCAAACTTCGATGTCGCGTAGATATGCGAATGGACATGTGCATATCCATAAATATTGGTATTATGTCATTGTTTCTTGTTAATTTTCGACTCATAATTAAGGCAGGGAATTACATCAATCAATATCTACCTGCAAAGAATTGTAGACTAGCTCTTTTACGCTTTTCTATGGTTTGGCCGATACGTTGATGGAGGGGAATCAGGAGGTGTGGCGGATTTGGACCGCGATTGGGATGAAAAGCTGCCTATCCTCATCATTCTTGTCCTTTTCGTTCCTTTGAATCTGTAACCTAAATGTCAACTCCCTCCACATTTTTCCGCAAACATCTATCTTTAGGCAATCACCACTAACATATGAAGACCCCGTGGCAAGAAATTGTTAACTAACATTTTTGTCAAAAATGAGTTGATAAGCCCTCTCAACTAAAAAATGTACGCTCTTTCCATTGGAAATAAGTTCAGAACTTGAAAATAATTAGAACATGTTCAAATCACAGGGATAAACATGTTAACTACACTTTTTCATAAAAATCAAATCAGTTACTAACGGGAAGAACATGTTATCTTCAATAATAACATGTTCATGCCATCATTCTGAAATTAACATGCCTTTTAATTTGATTGGAATATTTATGGTTAGTATAAATTTTACTCTGGCAGTACTGTCATATATTTGTTTTTATTTGAAGACTATTATAATATGTACTTATATATTATTTTTCAATAATTTTAAATGGTACATACGATGTTTTGTATTGTTAATTAACATGCCAGGTATTTTGTAATTTTGGATAATGTATGGTAAAAACAGATAGTATTTGAAGGGTTGTTTGATGTTCATGTTTTACCAATTTTAAATGGGTGTTATTTTATTAAAAATGGGTTCCAGAGGCGAAAAAATGGTTGTTAACTACATTTTTTTAGGGAAAATTAGTATATTTTTATTTTTTTGTGCATAAATGCATTTTTTTACTTTGTAAAAACTTTTTTGATATTTTAAGTCAATAAAAATTAATCTTGAATTAGCAATAAAACCTTTTTTTCAAAGGCAAAATGCAAATGTCTAATTATCTCAAAATGACTTGAATGTTAGTGAACAACTTCTTGCCATGGAGTCTTCATATTGTTTTCACCGCCAATGTAACGGTCAGTTTTTAATCTGTCTACCGCTCTGATAATACCGCAATCGAATTGTATGTAGTCTGTCCGCATCGCTTTCTTAAACAATTCGTATTCCCACTTTTTAACCACCCGCATCCACAATTAATAGTGAAATTGAACAAGTCCTGTTGATCTCGATTGTTATTCCCGGACCAGACGTAAGACTTCATTCCTTTGTAGTCTAATTAGCCATTTATCTTGTATTTTCTACTGTCACGCAATCATATCGCGCGCAATCACCCTGTACATATACACAATGATTTTCTACACTAAGTACTACTAAGCATTTCCACCATTAATCGTAAAATCCAATTGTTAACCTTGATAGTGAAATAAGTATCCTTATCCAGTATATACTTTGGCTTGGCTTTAGCGGTATTAACGGCGTAGGTGAGTTAGTTGAAAACAATAAGAACAATAATACCCCGCCATCCCCTAAGGGGTTACATTGAAACGGCAGAATAAAACCACCCTTCAAACGAGTTATCCTTTTGGAATAAGAGGATAATTGGACGGATTTCATTATTTCTGCGAAATCCCATCTCGGTTCCTGTGTACCCGAGCGCCCTGTATTCTGTTTTGTTTATTCCGAATAAACAGGTTTACATAAGAAAATTATTTTTAGTGTTTGCACGCTGTGTTTACCATCGGAAATATTACGCTACTTATAACAAAATTTTGACAAAAATCTTAAATAAACAACAATATTAATAATTTTATTTGAGAAAAGTGAAATTTTAAAAATATATTTTAAAGGAACATACAAGAATAGGTATATGTACTTGTTATAGATATTGTGCGCGTACTGGGAAAATCACCCTTGCTGGCTGGCTCGCTTGCTGGCTTGCTCGCTTGCTTGCTTGCTAACCATCTATTTTTGAAGGGTTCCGCACATACGGTGATAGCAACTTCCGTAGGTCTCCGCGTTCGAGTTTGTTCGCCCGGGTATCAAGCCCCACCTCCGGCCGTTTAATTCGAACGAAATTACGGACGCTACACAAAGTTACGGATACAGACAGATAGACAGACAAGCAACGAATTATTATAATTTAGGATGGGATTTAATTATTATTTGAAGACTCCCGGGAAAAACAATGAATGTCACTTTTTGTGTGAAACTGACCTTTTAATGCCATCTGTTGACTTTTTGGGTTATTATTTTATATAAAAAATCAGAATCGGGTAAAACCGTCGTGGTCTGCTGTAATAGTTAAATTTATATCTGTTTATCCAATGCAAGAAACAGGAATAACCGCCCACCGAACGTCAAAAAACGTCGTAGTCAATTTGACAGTACACACATTTAATATACGTACATACATAGAATATGTTTATATAGTAATAAGTTGATTCAATATTTACATAATAAGAGCATTAGTGAAATGGATTTTGAAACTACAAAAAACTGTTTTTCTCTAAATAAACATTACTTGACATTCATTGTTTTCCCGTGGAATCTTTATTTATTACTAGCACATTCTCGTGGGTTTTAACAAACTGTAACATGACAAAACGGTAGTCCGCAGACGAAATGTTTCCGCCCGGCAAAAATGACGCCACCGTGTTTTGAAAAGGTTTATATTTTACGAATACAAAGGTCTCCCCTCCCCCAAAAATCATATCGCAAATTATAAGAACGTCTGAATCCCGGGCAAGGCCGGAAAACTAGTTCATTATAATTTACAATTTATTTATTTATTTAGAAATATTAACAGATATAAGAAAATGATACATATAAATAGATGAGACTGTAAATAGATAGTAATAAACATATTAATTATATCCTAGCATATCTCACATAGAAATAATTTTGAAGTAGTACATGATAATAATATAAGCATGGTAAAATAAAAGATATCAACTGTAACAGTAGTGAGTAGAACATAATAAAGTAAATAACAATATCAAAGTATGCGTATTACCTAACTTTATTTATATATTGCATTGTAGTAATGAATCAATATTCAGTTATCAATCAAGTATTAATTCTATGTTGCGTCGCAGAATTATGTTCACTTGTGATCTTAGGTGGTATAGAGACACATGATAGATGTCGATGTCGATGAACAAGTCGTTGTAGACTCGGCACATTCTCACTATGGGGGAGCGTAATCCGTAATTGGTACGAGCTACAGGAATGTGGAAGATGCACTGTGTTCTAGTAGCTCTTGCTGGGACGTGGGTGTTGACAAGTGATAAAAGGGGTCGACAATTAAATTGGTTTCGAAATTATAATGATCGAGCGAATTTGATATCGGATTTCCGATTCCAAATATTCAAGCGAGGAGTATCTGATACAGAATGATATTAATTTCCACGTGCGTATCGTCGCGTGGATCACACGATACTGGGTGGCAATCTCTGATAGGATCAGCACAAATTAGACTACCTCAATTTGCCTTAATGCGAAAGCGGATATGAGCTGAGGAACCTTGCAAACACTGCTAGCTCGTGATGAGCTCACTCTTCATCTGCGCCAAATATCACACAAAACAAATTATTTTTAAACGAGATAAATTTTAGAAATCTCATAGGTCGTAGCTTTTTATATGGGAAAAGTGTAAGTTTGGGCGTTTGAAAAAAAGGCTATTTATATTAATTTTTATGAGATTATAAATATAAATATTGATGTAGCGTTTATCAGGCTTAATAAATACACTACGTAAATATATTTTAAAAATTATTATTTTATATTTTATGCACTTTTAACATACAAAAACACCATTTGAACACGACGCCTTGATTAGTAGGTGGGTCTGCGGTGGTGTTAAAATTTCAAATATGGGCCATATAAAAGAAAAAAAATATATTTGGGTTCAATATATCACTAGTAACCGATTGAACTAGAAATTTTAATATACATGCAAAAATAACAAAATGGCGGCGAAAACAAAAAGAAGAAGCAAACTAACCCATAAAACTCAAGTATTTATTATACTCCTTTTCTCATTTACTGGTTGAAACAGGTTTGGCGCTTACCCCACGCATTGGGCTTGAGTCGGGCGACATTACGTAAGGGAATTATAAAAAATTTCGAAAAATCCAAAATTATACTATAATTATTAATTTTTTAAACGAAAATTAATTAGATCATTTTTATCGTTGCCACGCCTGCAAAGTTTCAGCTCAATTAGATTACGGGAAAAGGGTTAAAAATCGATCCAAAGTTTTTTCGACAGACAAGCAGACAAAACGCGCCGAGTTAAAAGAAAGGGAGTAAAAAGAGGATTGTTTTTTCAGTGCTTTTGCCAAAAAAACAGTGAAAATCAAAAAATTTAAATAATTCTAGTTCAGTCGGTTGTTATAGGTGAACAGAATATGTGGTTAAAATTTTATAACAATCAGTTGAGTTGTTTCGAAAATTTTAGCGCCAAGCATTGATAAAAAGTAGTTTAGAGATAAACGCGTTCAAAGTTTTTGTGACAGAAAAAGCACAGAAATTAACTTAAGCTTAATCAGCGATGCCTGCACCATACACAATGCTTTCTGAACATTCCAAAAGATTACTTTCTACCGATTTTGCCTTTTTGATTTTGGAAATTCGCTTTTTTTTAAGTTTCAAAGTAGAATCCTTGATATTCATTATTTTTAACCATTGAAGTATCATTATCAGCTGCGAATTCTGTGCATACTATTTCTTGGGAAGGACCATATAAAACGTTGAAAACTTGATAATGTGTGGATTTTCTTACAGTAGAATTGGTGAACGTTGCATTGTGTAAAGGGATCACTTAAGTTAATTAATAATTATCTCTCTATGGACAAAATACAGTTATTGTATTCTCAGAACATACTGTCACGTGTCGTGGCTGCGGGAGGAATTAATGAAAATGCTGAAATTATTTACAGATTTTTTAATTACTGATTAACAAATAATTTAATGTATAAAGTCACATAACACTATTAAATTTAACTCTTTCTCTTAAATTAATCTATTTCGTAATTTGTCACTCGCAAATCGAAACCTTATTATCGCTTTCACTTTATTCAATATTCACTAAACTATTTCATCCAGTTTCCGCACGTATTATTCGCTTCGGTTTATTTTGCTACTTTCTTAAACTTTTCTAGACTTTTCGCTGTCGAATTATCGCTTGGTTAGCCACCCTGGCCTCCGCAGGCCGCGGCTGCCTTCGCTTTGGTTTCGCTGTCAAGCGCACTAAAACATCAACTTCTCTTACTCCAGCGCACGTCTTATTTATATCTGACCAAAACGTATCTTCTAGGCGTTTCCAGTGTTTAGAAGAACTTTTCCGTGGCTTCCAGGCTTTTATAGATGTTTCTCGATGCTTCCCGAAATACGTAGATTACGCTAGGCTATTCTGAAGTCTTCGATAGTGTTGTGACAACTTAAAACAACTGTCAGTTGACGGGAGTGCGTGATTCATTTTAGTCTCGTTACAATACATATAAAGATATTGTTACAATTTTTATTTTATAAAGCTAAATACAATCAATCTTACGTGATTACATATTTTACATTCCATAGAGGCAATCCCAAGAAGAGTTTTCAATCGTCCTTTTTTTTAATGCTGTTTTATTGCATTTTTTGCCTATTACAACTATAAAGATACATAAATGTTGCTCTGTACCTCTCCAAAAAAAGACTTACGCCTGTACTTGAAGAAGGACTTACACTTTATAATATTTATTTTTTTACAAAAAAAAATTATTTCCTAATTATATTTTCGTATTGTTCATTAAATTTTATTTCTTTTTTATTTAATATTTTCGTTTATTATATTCAGATAATGCTAGATTAATAAGGAATGATCAGGATCTAGATCTTTCTCGGCTTTGCAGGATTGTTTTGGAATATTTATGACGTAACAATATATACATGACACCTATTTTATTTATGGGGATCACTTATATCTATTTTTAAATATACGTACACACCTTTTAATTGATACTTTAGTGAGATGTATTGTAAGGGAGTGTAAAGAGCAAGATTGTAGATAGTAGTTAGTTAAGATAATGGCTCTACGCGCAGTAGTTAATGAAGAGCCCTTAAAAAAGTTGAACCATTAATGGAAGTAATATCGTCGTGGAATACCGCCCGAATTGATTACACGTAGCCTCTTGTTTTAAGGTCTGGAAGGTTTTAGCTTAAAACAAACGATATGTCACTTCCTATAGATAGTAGAGGGAAGGAAAGTTGGAAGATTCATCAAGATGTACCAATACCATCAGCCGAGAGGGACACCCGCATCCCCACGAACATAAACACCATTTTTATATATATATTTTTAATTTATCATTTGTGGAGTTTTTCTATTTTTTTATTTTATATTTCCTAATAAATACAGCATTAAATATAATTTGAATTTTATTTAAAAGTTGGAATCACGTATTTGTTTAGCTTCCTCTTAAAGGTTGTTATATTATTTTCATCCCTTATCTCCCCCGGTAGTTTCATGTATAATTTATTCATCAGATTCCATATATTTTAAATATGGATATCTTTGTAAAATGACATAAACTTGATTATTATCAATTAATAAATTACCAAACATACATACGCTATTTTACAAATGAAGATAATTCCTCCACTATGTGGACCTTATGTGACTATATGGACTCGTAAAATGTCTTTTTACGAAATTATTAAAATTATTGCAAAATTTATCAGATTATTTACTTACAATTTTTCTTTTAAAAAACTATGATTTAAAAAATATTATATTTTTGGTGTTTATTTTGGTTTTTTTTTTTGGTATTTATATATAAATTTATATATAAATTATTTGTATATAAATTTTTATATATAAATTATTTTGGTATTTATATTTAAAAATATTAAATTAAACCTTTTCACATAGTTGATAACATTTTTACTTCAATAATCATAAGAATTAATCGAATTGTTTTAAAATAAAAAACGAAATAATATAAATCTTGGCCTATATTCCTGATTATTCCTATTAAATCATGATGCGACGTATTTAAGATACAACAAATAGAGCCTTGGTTGAATATCTAACATCAGGAATTTAGAATAAGTTTGTAATTTTTCGTATTTAAAACCAAATTTGTTGTGAACACGTGTTGCATCAATATTCTTACAATTTTCAAATTTATCTTAACTTGTACTGTGAAAATAAGACTAACTTGGTTGTGTCCTGGAATGGGGCTCGAACCACCGACCACTAGGTTACTAGGTGAGCGTCATGACCACTACAGCAACAAACTACTCCACTCCACTCTTGTATATCGAATTCATTTTTGTAAAATTCTTAATGCTTTATTCTTGACCATTTTTATTTTTTCAATTCTTCTTCACTAGCCAGAAATAGTATAATAGTGCATTAGTTGATGTGGGGGACTATTATTGAGTTTTATATATTTTTTCACGATTATTTTTTTTTTACTTATTATTGAGTTCAATGAAAAGTTGTAATAGTCGCTAATAAAGAAAAACTTAGATAAATTGTAGAAATCGCACAGAAACGAAGCTATTTATGTTGTGACGTGTCGTGGATGCGGGAGGACAAATAAAAACATTGGAAATTAATACGCGATTTATTAATTAATGATTAATTTATTATTCAATCTACAAACTCACTTAACACGAATTAAACCTAATGCTAACACTCCGTCTATGAACACTATTATCGCTGGGTAACGCGTATTTATTGCTCGTAAAATATTCAATTCTCGCACAAAATAGTTTACGGCTTAGTTCCGTATTTATACCTAAATGCTGGTCTTTTCGAACCTCCTAGATTATTCTAGTGTTAAGGAGAAGATTCTCGTCGCGCTTCTCGGCTGTCCCAGTCGTTTGTAGACGTTTTGCGAAGATTTTAGATTAAACGAGTGTGCGGTAGACTGTGCTTGGGGCTGGCCACAGGCCTTATGACCTGTAATAGCTGACTTAAGTGATCACTTACATGAACACATGTACGATATTGAAATTCAGGTAATAAGGTAATAAAGGCCTACACATGATTCCCATTTAAAATTTTGGACCAGGAGATGAAGATGATGATGACGATGATGATCGTCTTGCAAGCGGGGTACGATGTGAGCAACCAAATACACATTTATGGCTTTCTTGCGTTGCTTGAAGAGCTACCACCCTCCAGAGGGGCGGAACCCTGCAGTGGCGATCGCAGTCCAAGTACAAGCAGTGAAGGGTCATCAATCAAACACCCTCTCGACCTTTTTTCCTCCTTCGTCCGCCCTTTGCAATTCTATAATGAAAGGTCTGTATTTGACAACACTACTTAGCAACTGTTCGTACTGTGTACAATATTTATATACAGGGTGTCTCATAGCTAGTAGCAAAATCTTTACAGGCGGATTTCTGCCTTGATAATGAATCGAAAGTCTTAGAGCAATCATTAGCTTATATCAATACTTATGGAGATATTAAATTTCGCATTTTTTTTCAATATTTTTAACTTATTTTATATGCACTATAGAATGAGTTTAGGATTATTTGAAATTCATTCGTTTCATTATGATTGAAAAAAGAATTTTCTGAAAGATTTTTAACATTTTATTTGAGTTTTATAAAAGCGAATGAAGTTTTTATAATTGACATAAGTTACTGTAACAATTGTTCAACTTTTGCAAAAACAAGTCAGAAATATTGAAAGAAAAAGCGAATTTTGATATCGCATATCTACATTACATAAGGTCTATTGATATAAGGTCACGGTTGTTTGACACGCATTTTCGACTCATTATCAAGCAAGAATCTACCTATAAAGTTTTTGCTACTAGCTATGAAACATCCTGTATCTAAAATATATTTTTCTTTTTACATAGAGATGCAAACACAGCACACGTATCGCAACAATATTCTTACTATTTTCAAAGTTAGCTAAACGGATGTCCTATGAAAATAGGACTATCTTAATGGTGTCCTGAAATGGGACTTGTACCACCTACCACTGGATCACTAGGCGAGAGTCATGACCACTACGCCATCAAGCTACTGCGAAACAATGGTTTGGGACGTCTTCAGATTAATACAGAATTTGTTTGTGACAAGACTTTATTGTCAGTATAAGATTATACTACTAGACTAGCTGATTTGTCTATCCATTTGGATGAGTATGGTAGGAGGGGGATAAAAGGGGGCGTGGTTACAAATTAAATATCAAAAGAAGAAGTACAATAGAAACATGTTAAAGAGAGGACTATTGTCACGTATCGCGGCTAGGGAAAGAATGAATGAATGAAAACACTGTAAATTTATTATTATTAATTAAGAATTTTTACAAATTGATAAATTGAATTAAACCTATTCTATAATCTACACTATTTCGCAATATATCACTTGTATATGAAAAATTTATTATCCCTGGGTAACGCGTATTTATCACTTGCTAGAATTTCCGTTCTCGCACGTAGTAATTATCGCTTATTTATTTCCTGTTAAGTACTTCGCTCGATATCTGTCGCTTTGGGGTTCACGACTGGCTACCTTGGGCGTCGTCTCGCGGCTCACGGTCGAATCGCACTGAATCGAACTGTTAATATGACAACTGAATTTCCGTAGCGGCGTGGTTCTGTATTTATATCCAAATGCTGATATTTTCATACTTTCTAGATTATTCTTATATTTAGGAGAAGGTCTTCCTCGCTTCTCAGTTATTCCAGGCATTTATCGACGTTTGTAGACGTTTTCTAAAGATTGTAGCCAATTATGGACCGTTCTAGATCCGTGTAGTTCCAAGTGACATATTACGTAGTTAGTTTTCAGTATCTCGTTACACTATTTATAAAACTAATTTAATTATTTATTATATTTGTGGTTTTTCAAACATTTTTCATAATTTTTAATATTTATAGGTTATCCAAGTAGGTACAACTCCATAATATTGGTATTTAAAATTTTGAACCCTTTATTTTAATTAAAAGAGTGATAACGGAATGAGATCAGCTATTGGATAGGAAGTTACGGACGGACGTTCGAAATTATTGTTATTTGGGGATGCCGTCGATCAATTTGGGTTTATAACCATTGTAGGTGGTAATTTGTTTAATGATGTGAAGTTCTGTTTAAAAGTTATATTTACGGATAGGAGTACGTTAACCAATCTATTTAACATTGAATGGTAAGCTAAATTTCTTTGTGAAAATGGATGATTGGATGTGTTATGTATAATTGTATCTGTGTTTTTATCCTCACAGAAAGTGTATAATTCTATCTTATTTTTAATTATTATAGATTTCTTTTATTGGACCTGGTGACATTTCTGTTTCCCCAAAATTTATTCAGTTTGACATATTGTCACAATAGTCTAAAAACAATGGTAACTTTGCATGAAAATCGATGCAAACGCGCGTGCGAGTCTTTTTTCTATGACAGCGGACTAACGCCATAGAAAATGAAACCAGTAGGCGAGCAAAAGGTAGCGCGAATAACGTGTTCCACATACAGGCGAAGATTCTAGAAAACGAAAATAAGGTTTTCCACAGACGAGTGACTGATAATAATTAGTGCGAATTACGACATTTAATGTGAATTAAAGAACGGTGCTCCGATTAAATTCGTGTCCAAATAATTAATTATAAATTATTATTAATTTTCAGTGTTTCATTTACGATAGATATTGTCACGATCCCGTGACAATATCAATCGTATATTCAGTTATTTTTAATAAATTGATAATAATATAATAAAAAAAATTAGTAAATGAGCGTTTGAGTGCGCCGGGCGGCCAGGCACCGGTATCTAAAATTGGCGATCTGCTAAACCCAGAGGGATTTCGCTAACTGTAATCTAATCATTCTAAACTCATCCTAGAGTTGTAATAAATCCCCGCGCGGGTCACACATTTCTCGAGCCTTTTATAATTCTACCCAATTTTTGCTACAAAAAGAGATCGACAGCTTTCCGCTAAAACGTTGTAACCGTTGATATTCGTAATACGTTAATTTATTAAGAAATAAATATGAAATATATATAACACCTAAAAGAGTCTAATAGAGTAGATCTTTGCTTTTAATAAAGCAACAGAATTAGTAAGTGTGGGTCATGCGTACAACGTACGCACGACTCGTATGCGTACAACGTACGTTACGCCCACTATTTCAATTGTTTTTCTTAAATGGAAAAACTTAAACATTGAAGTAATTTTATTTTTAATGGTGACAAAGTCGCACAGGACAAAGTCGCAATGTCAAAGCCGCGCAAAACCATCCCACGCAAAACAATCCCGTCAAAGCCGCGCAAAACCATCCCACGCAAATCAATCCCGACAATGCCGCGACGACATAGATTATAAAATTAATTAATAAAATGAAAAAAAATGAATATAATTAAACTAGTTAACTTTGTTCACACCACTAAAAAGTTAACTAGTTTAATTATATTCATAATGAATAACCACAAAGTTATAGCAAAATACAACAGTATAGAAAAAAAAGAGTTATGTGATTATTAATTTTTATTGTAATAATGACCAAATCATGGCGAATTATTTAATAATACATAATCATCCACTGTTATTTTTTTTTTAATTTATCAATTATTTTTTTTTACATCTCAGACCCACAAAACTTCACATTGATATTTGTCTGTAGAATTTGTACTTAACATGAATATTGAATGTTTCAGGGCTCTAGCTGGTAATGAAGTTTAAAATCAATTGTGAAAAAGCAATCACAAGATTCCACCACAAATAGACAAAGAGATTTAAATAATAACATGTAAACACGAACAAAGCCCAAACTAAAAAGAAAAGGTTATTAAAATGAAATGGAGTTAAAGCAAAGAAAAAGAATCATAATATAGGGCTTCACCGAAAACATCTGATTATCCATAGGGGAAGAGGTAACTTAAACCTTATAAATAAGTCGATTATACGTGGTACATTATCCACCGTTTGATAACGGCCTTACAAGCGGAACACTTAACCTACAGAACTGAATAATAATATTTATAAAAATTTAAATTTCATCAAAAATAAACAAACTTTACACAAAATATAACTTAACATAAATTAATTAAATGAGAAATAGAAATAAAAATAAAAATTGCACCGTATAATCAGTATCGAGTGCAAATAGCCAAATAGCCATTTCCCTGAGGGAAAAATGAAAAGGAAAATACATCACAAACATGCAAGGACTCGCTCTTTGTATTTTGTTAAATTGACTTTTTGTCGGATGCGACGTTTTGCGGGGAGAACGTTCGGGATGATAAATGTACCGGTCGGATCAAAAAACCCACCGCGCCGCGTGCTCTGAAGCGGTTTCTCGGGGTTTTTGCATTCTGAAAGCCAGCAGCGCCACGCCTCGAGCCATTCCATTTTGTCCAAACCAACGCCATCCCTTGTTACTGCACTTTGGAACCGAAATAATCGACATTCGAATAATTCTCGCCGTTCGTACGTTGCTCGAAATTATATTGTCGCTAGACATGGGAGGCAAATGGGACACTGAAAACTAAATTTATTAATCAATTAGAAAAGACAGATAGATATTCGGCGCGAGTACCTACCGACTTGTGAAAAGTTTTCTAGTGCGGATCTGAGCAATTTAAGCTCAGTATATGAGACAAGTTTTTCAGGAGCGATTATAAGTGCGAATTACGAAATTGGATAATTCGTGTGTGAAATATTCTAGGAACATTTAGAGTTCTTTTAAGAACAAGGCCCCTATTAAATTCATGTCCAGTTAGTTATATAAATATAAAAGTTTAATTCGTTTTTAGTGTATTATATTAAATAACACATTCTTATTGTGAAGTTGCAATTTCAGAACAAAGTTCTTTGAATTTTAAAGAATAAATATATTAATCAATTAGAAAAGACATAAAGAAAAATAAAACCAACGAAAAATATCAGGCAGCTACCGGAATTCGAACCACGGATCTCCCCCTATCCGAGGCAGGTGCGTTAACCAATAACCCTATAGCGGCCTCGTACATTTCCGTCAATATATCGACCTTATACACAAGTCTCTTATATAAATTCACAGAACTTTATTCTGAATTTGAACTTCACAATAAGAATGTGGTCTATAATATAATATAAATGTGTTTTATCAAATCTTTCCAAAATTAAAGTGAATTAAAGATTTAATTTCGGGCGTCCTCTAGCAGCAGATACACAAAGTAATTAGTGACTATTGAATAACCAAAAAGTTGATAGCTAATAATGGATAATATTATGTATTAATCAATCAATAATAAGAGACTTACATATAAGGTCGATATATTGACGGAAATGTACGAGGCCGCTACAGCGTAATTGGTAAACGCACGTGCTCCGGTTAGGAGGAGATCCGTGGTTCAAATTCCGGTAGCAACCAAATATTTTTTCGTCGATATGATTTTTGTGTATGTCTTTTCTAATTGATTTTTGGTCTCAAAAAGTCACACAACTTTGTTCTGAAATTGTAACTTCAAAATATGAATGTGTTTTTTAATATAATTCACTAAAAACTAATTAAAATTTTATTTTCATTCCCAAAGGGTTTAATCGGGAACACGAATTTAATCGGGACAATGTTCTTAAATGAACTCTAAATGTTCCTAGAAAATTTCATACACGAATTATCCAATTTCGTAATTCGCACCTATTGTCGCTTCTGAATAACGTGTCTCATATACTGATGCACGTAGCTTAAATTGCTCAGGTCCGCACTAGAAAACTTATCACACGTCGGTAGGTACTCGCGCCGAATATCTGTCGCTCAGTCACTCAAGCTGCGCAATTTCGCTTGACTGTGCACTTCAAAGGCGTTTGTTGAATTATTGTTTTGTTTGATTTTATTAAAATACGCATATACGATTTTATTAAAATACACGTATACCTCTCAGTACTGCGACTGTCAAAAAAAATTCTACCTCGTTTCAAATTTAATCTTTAAAAAGCATGTTCTTATTTTTACATGTTCTACTAGCTGTAACCCGTCAAAAATGACGGTAAAATTAAAAAGAAATTATAAAAAAAAGCATTAATAAATTAAATTAAATGCATAAATTGCATCCCCATCTCAAATCGCTTCAACAGCTCAAACGATAGACTCCATCTTCAGAAATACGCCAACACAATGGTGTATCTCCTTGCTTCTGTCGTGTTTCCTTCACGTTCAACAAACCCTTCCACACTCTTATTGATCGAATCTCCGCGGAATCAATTGTTCCGAAATTTTGCCGGCGCGCATATGACACCCCTATCGAATTGCGGTTCTCTTGAGAGCTCCGCTTTTCCGATAGTGGTGTACAAACCGCTACTGAGCTCAATTTGCCACCGGAATCGATCAAGCCTTATTTGCTTGCTACGTACTAGAGACGTCAATGCTAAATCGACATTTCAATTCTAGTGATTTTCAGAATACCGGCAAATACCGTCACTAAATCGTGGTCGTGGGAGGCAAATGACTCAAATAAGTTAAATTATTATTAATTTACTTAAATCACTGGACATGAATTTAACTGGAGGTCGCACCAATCGCTTACTATGTAACACTTTATATTCTTCTGTTGAATATTAGCACCTCAACTTATTTCCGAACAATCCATACTTATTTTTTCAATTGATTCAGCAATATGGTTTTTCTGAATTTGCAAATCATTTTTTTAAATTTTTTTTTATTTTAGGAATCCCAACAGTACAATTAATTATAATAGGATAACGTATTGGATAGTTGGTAGACCAATCATAGAGATCCACGGCATAAAATATTAAGTCAAGCAATAAAGAGAACATATATTAAATAGAGTGATAGGAGTGGGAGTTAGAGGGGGAAGTGGAGTGAGGTGTATGGGATTGTTGCTGAGTGGAGTATATAGATATATAGGTATATAAATATGGGTTATGTGCAAAGAGTGATGCGAGTTTGGCTGTGGTGTGTGTATGATGATGGTCGGTCTCAGTCAATCCAATGAAGATATAGAAACAAGTAATATTAGCGGTTTAAATACGATTTTTAAGAGCTGAGATGAGCTGAGAAAATGATCACGGTTTTGATAAAAATTTAGGACTTTCTATTTTACACATAAATAATTTTGGTCTGAAAATGAATAATTTAGAATCATTAAAAATTAGTAATGTACAATACAAAACATATAATAGTAAACAAAATATTGTTAATAATCAATAAAATTTAACTATTAGCACAATTCTAAAAAAAATCCAATAATTGCGAGTAATCAAGAACTTCAGCAATAATATTTTTAAAATAAATTTTCAAATAATTTAGAAAAACAAAAAACAAAAGACATTATTCATTTTGATATTTTGATGATGAGGACACCCTGACGATGGAAAGGTGTTTCCGAAACATGTAGGTGTAATTTATCAAATAATTTAAGTAGATTTATACAAATAATATAATCAATATTTTTAATCCTTGTTATATTTTGAAATTTTTTTAATGATATACCCGCTCAAGGCTACAGGCCGCCGAGATGGGATTTCTACGAGGAATGGTAGGAGTTACCAGAAGGGACACAATCAGATATACGCAAATAAGATAATGTCTCGAGGTAGAATCCTTATTGACGTTTATCGAGAAATCACAGTTACGGTGGCTGGGACATAGCTTGCGGATGCCGGCAGATAGACTGCCAAACCGGTTATTCCAGGCAAGGCAAAAGACCAGGGGGTCGTCCTAGGAGAAGCCGCCTGAAACGATTGGAGATTGCAACTAAATTGGACTGACGTGGAGAGTGAAGTCCAAGCCAGGAAAATTTGGAACCTTTTATTCGGTGCAAGGACTCCGACCCAATAGGATAATGGGTAGAAGAAGAAGATGATATAAAAGTCTCACAGAGACGAAGCTATATTATATGGGAAACGTAAAGGAAGGAAGGAAGTTTTTTATAGGGCAACCCAGAGCTTACGACGTGTACGAGCTGGCTTTAGGGATCACTTTACACAATGCAACGTTCACCAAATCCACCGTAAAAATATCCACGCATTATCAAAGTTTTAAAGTTTTATATATGCTTTAAATCAGTCTCTTTCATATATTCGTATGGACTATGCTAGAGACATCTATAGTAAAGTCCTTCCCATTACATAGTTAGCATACGTAGATTTCGCAACTGGTAATAATATCTCTATATTAAAATTTCAAAATTTTCAAGAACACAATACTGGATTTTATCCCCAGGAGGACATCAGTAATCAAGATATATTACAGATGTCTCATGAGACTAAGCTACTTTTTAATTTGGTAAAGTAGGTATAGAAGTCTTTTTGGGTATCAATAGGGCTTATGATCTACCTTATGGCTGGCTTAGATGATCACTTTCACAACGTAACGTTCACCAATTCCACTCATGATAGACGTAAGTCATACTGATTTAGAACACACAGATATAAAACTTTCAAAACTTGATAACGTGTGGATTTTCTTGCAGTGAACTAATCTAATTAATAATTATCCCTCTGTGGACGAAATCCAGTAATTTTATACTTAATATAAATATATAATAATATTATTTAAAATATTTTTTGCTAAGTATTAGTTTTTTATCGGTCTAATGAAGAATATAATTGTTTTCAAATCCAATTAGTTAAATTATATTAACTCAAGTGGTCAATTTGGTCTTGACAGTTAACTCTGATTACTATAAATTTATAAAAATAATTTATTTTAGAAGTAGTGTTCTCGTAACAGTTCCGAAACACTCTATTCGGAACTGTTCCGTGATATTTCTGTATTACCATCCCTAGCGAGGACCAGATTTTATACATTTATGGTTAAACCTAGTGATGGATTGGTTGTCTTTGACATATCTAGGGGTTGGGTGATGTGATTGCTCTCTGTGTCACGGAAACCCTATCAGAAAACACTCGATTCCCATCGCGGGGAGGGAATAAAGGGAAAAAGCCGCCATTTCTAAATTCTGTTATTCGATCAAAGTGGTGTACACAGTGGTACGTATATTTATATCGACAGTCATCATAACTAATGGAAATATTAATCATTTATATTCCAACGCGGCTTTACGAAAAGCGTGCCGAATTTTTTTAAAGCATTTGAAAATTCATTTAAATATACTATTTTTGAACTGAAAAGTAACATCCCTTATTTGAACGTGAGTTGAAGAATGTATGTGGAGTATAAAAGCAAAGGCAGCAATATTTTAAAAAAATTAATGCAGTCATCGAGGATTGCTAATTTATAATGTACTGAATTCTAGATTTTATAGGAAACCTAATTTTGGAAGGGATAGATACATAAAATCTAGAATTCAGTACATTTTAAATTAGTTATCATCGATGACTGCATTCAAAACATTTTTTTAATTTTTTGGACATTGCTGCTTTTGGTTTTATACCCCACATATATAATATATCTTTACTGATTCTCCAAAAGATGGAAAGTAAGAATATATGTGTATCATATCAGAGGATAATTAATGATAATTATAATATTCGAGGATAAGAACGAATATTCATTATATTAAAAGGTGAGTATGATTATTCGTCACATTCAAGATTATGTAAGAATATTCGATATATTTCATATTTTAAGAAACTATTTTTTAGCCATCTATGGTCATGGTCGTGGTCGATCGGACAAATTATACCTACATAGATGTCGCCGGTAGTAACGATACCTAAAAATAACATTTAAAGATAATTTCTTCTTCAAAAACAGCAAAATAATTTTGTGGTAACATTAGTAGTATAATTAATAAAAATAAATTCAATTTTCACTACAATACAATACAATTCAATACAAAAGTGGTGAAAATTAAGTTTATTTTTATTAATTATATAAAGATAATTAATAATTTGTATCAACATAGCATTTCGTTAAATACATTATTAAATAGATCGTGTGGATGGTGCATGTGTTTGTGAATGTATTAAAGTGTATTTTTGTGTATAGGATTTAAAAAGTGGATTTGCTGAGGATAAAACTAAGCAATAGTTGGGTTTTTTTAAAGTGTGCGAAAACCAAATTTTTATTAATCAATTAGAAAGACGTACACAAAAATAAAAATCAACGAAAAAATATGGCTACTACCCGAATCGAACCCAGACCACCTTGCTTTCCGGGCAGGTATGCTACCATTACACCATATCAGCCCCGTACAATTCCGTCAATATATCGACCTTATCTGTAAGTTTCATTTTGATGTTTGATGTGTAACATCTTTCCTCTCGCTTTCCTGCAATCTGTGGCAGTGATTTTTTTTAAAAAGATGGCAAAGCGCGCGCAACTTCATTTGACTAATGTGCGCGCGCAGAGCGCGCGCGATGGAAGAAAATTATCGTTCATAATCAAATCAATGTCCAGCAAGTGCCATCATAGCCAGCCCTTCTGATTTTGTATATATGTTACGTGGCTGGTGTCAAGCGTGTGGATGTTGTAACTTTGATATATTTTGGCTTATAACTTCAAAACTATTCGATAAATACTTCATTTTTTTACATATATATAAACAATAACTACCCTTAAGGATTTACATTCTCAAATCTTATATAATTTATGTGATTATTTTTAGATATTTATTCAAAGTTTTCATACAACATGCATGGTGGCACACCACCGCCATCTATGAAAACACGTATCCAAACACATGTCTAAACAAAATGCGTATGCAGAAATATACGGTACCTACCTAGTGCGGCAAAATTCAATAAGAAATAAATGCACATACATAGTCTTTACTTGTATTTACTAATTAATAAAAACATAGCTTTTTTTAAATTTTGATGTTAATTTCTGTTGTTGTACTATTGATATTTTTAATTGTGAGATGTCAATATGCTACTACTGTAAGGCTCGCTAGTTGTTTTATTCTATATGTCTTTCCAATTGATAATTAAAAATTTGGTTTTGTTCTTAACTTAGTTCTTAAAGATTGCAACTTCACAATAAGAGTGTATTCTTTAATATAATATGTACGATACATTATACAATTTAATTTAAAATAAGATTATACTACAATCAAATAAACGGTCGACCTGTGTTTGGTTAAAAATCAAAGATTCGCTCAGATAGGAGCCATTAATTAAGGTCGTGTCCCCAAGCCTTTTACGAATTTATTAGGATCGTGTCCTTCTATACCCTGGTGGGGTCGTCTGAGATGGACCAGATACAGTCAGAGATTTATTCATGGAAGCCCACTTCGAAAATAATACATACCTGTATTCAAAACAAAGATTCAAAAAAAAAATTATATATATATATATATTGTAAATTTTCATTAATTTAGCTACAACCGGTTTCTATAGCACTGCGGACGCTCACTAATTGGCGCTTACACTGAATACATAAGAATATACTACAGCCCGTCAAATAACTAATATATACATTAGTTATTTGACGGGGTGGTTGATGTGCAGTGGATGGTAGTTTCGCGATGCGGCACGGAGATGACCTTTAATGAAAAAATTGTCAACCTGACGACGTATGAGTAGGACCGATATGGGAGCTTTCGAACGTAAAACAGTCCTGGTTATGCGGTGGGCGTCCATTCACTGTACAGTGAATAATGGGGATTTTGTGTGGAAGAAAGATTCTCACCCTACCGGAAGAAACCTTCCGTGTCAGTGCGCGTGACAACACGTTTTGAAGGTCACTTTTTGCAAAAAATATTTGTTTATTTAAATAAATTTGACTATCCAAATTCTGTACAACCACTTTTTTATGCTGACAATAAATTAAAGAATCATATTATATTAATAACACGGATAAGAATGATTTTTAAGAAAAATGTTTTTTTTTATTTATTTGTAATGATTGCAATCATTTTTATATAGGTAAGACGAGCGGTACATAATGGCTTTCTAGTGCCAACTCTATTGGAAGTGAAGCTTGGAATTGCAAAAAAGGAACGAAAGTAGACTGAATACGTGGAAATGCGGTCACTAAGGCGCTTGTGTGAAAAATCACAAATTAATTATGAAAATATTGAAGTTATTCATTCAATTTTAATTGGTGAAAATTACATTCTGTAAGGTGATCATTTACGTCAGCCTTAAAGACAGGTTCTAATCCAATAAACACTTTCATACACGCTTTTCCATATAAATAGCTTCATCCCTGTCAAACATCTATAATTTATCTTAATCAATTATCAACTTCTGCTTATTTCCAGCTCCGCGCGCCTCGCTGACGATGTCTGCAATCTTTCTGGAAAAGTTCCCGCAAACAAAATAAACCCCGCGGCCATGCGGGGAATCGCGGAAGAAGGAAATTGATTTGAGCCGGCTCACGATCACGTACTCCGAGTTATAACAACTCGGCCTGCAGTTCGCCGAGGCAGTTCAGCCGGCTCGCCAGTAAATTCTTAATGAAGAGTTCAGCCAGAACTTTTTGACGATCGCAAGTTTTTCGCAACAGCACTTCAAGTTCTCATTAATTCAGTCAAATGCCCGTTATTTGTTTGCTCGTGGAAGCATTTTTATTCATTCCACGGAAATAGAGTTCGGCGAAGAGGGGCCCACATCGGCCCTACACTTAAGCCACCCGTTTTGGCTTTTTTTTAATGCTAAAGTGGTCATCCTCCCCGCGCTATTTAAACTCGTATGAGCGCAAGCGGCGCAGAGAGGCGTCCACACAAAACCGCTTCACTGTCATCAAAAGCAAAACATACATTACAAAATAATAGAATGATATACATGTATATGAGGAAATGCCGTAAATGCAGTTAAATTAGGTATAATAGTCACTGCTCTGAAGGAAAAAAAAATTAAAAAATAGAGTTAAAAGTAAATACACCTAGAGATTTCGATAGTGCGTAATTCCGTCTGATTCTATCATCTAGTGACAAAATACATGTTAATAAAGCGGGCCAAAGACACTTGTAATTGGGATATTGGGTTGAGTATAAAATAAGTGATGTATTGTTTTTTATGTAACGAAATGCTGAAAAGAATTTACGCACTGTCAGAATGCTCTTTGGTATGTCACTTGGAAGAACAACACTACCAAAGGATTGAGAATGGCCTACAATAATATAGGGTGATCCATTACCTTCGGAAAAGGTCTGAAAGTGTCTGCAAACACCTGTACAACCTTCTCCTTAACACTATAAAATTCTAAGAGGTTCGATAATCCAGTTTTTGCATATAAATAGCGCGGATCAAGGCCGCTGCGGCAGAATAGTTATTGTGTTTGATAGTTCGATTCAGTGCGAAATACGCGTGAGCCGCAAGACGACACCCAATGTTGCCAGTCGTGAATTGCGAAGCGATAAATAAGCGAATAACAGAGCGAAGTACCTAATTGGCATTGAAAATAAATGCGATAAATACTAAGAGAGAAATCGAGAACGAAATGTTCTAGTGAATGTTGAATATGTGTTATATAGTGATAATAATGTGTTCATTTATGATTGTATAGTATACTTTAAAGAAAAGAATTAAGTTTAATTCATTTTAAGTGACTTTGTACATTGAATAGTTAATTAATAAATCTTCTTCTTCAAAAATAGCAAAATAATTTGTTGATGACATTATTAACATAATTAATAAAATAAACTTAGTTTTCGCCACTTTTTTTATATTGAGAACACCAACATGTTTCAAGGCCTGTGGCCCCTTCGCCAGGATACAATTGTATACTAACAAAAATTAAATTCAAAAACCGAAGTAAAGACAATCAAAATATTAAATTATTATTATTTTCCATACGCAGCGTTTTTAAACTTTTTAATATTTTGACTGTCTATGCTTCGATTTTTGAATTTAATTTTTGTTAGTATACAATGGGAGGGATGTCCGCCATTTATCCCGCGTGGCGGCGCTGGTGTAGTTGGGGGTCAACTCTTTTTGACAGCTCGTGCGTTTTATACAGACATATTAAGTTTTGCTTTGTTTTTGTGGATTTAGAGATAATTAATTTTGAAAAATGGCTGTTAAAATAATGTTTATTTGCATTTCTCATCCTCCCTAATTGAAGGGTTGCCGGAAGAAACATGCGTAAACAGTGGTCATTTACTTTGAGAAAAATGATTATTTAGTTAGGTAGGTACTTCGTAACCGTTTTTAATGTTTTCAAATGAAATAGCTATGTTTTTTTGAATATGTCATTATATTTAATAAGATATTTAAAGTTGTAATTGTAATTTTAAACCTAAAAAATATAAAATAAAGGAAACATTTCAAAAAAGTCGCTTTTTAAGGGAGCCATATTTAAAAAAATGTTTTGCTCGTTATGAGAGGTTCCACTGTATAAATATAATATAATAAAGTATATTGTAGATATAGAAAAATAAAAGTTAAGTTATTTATACAATTATTTTATTAATTTTTACCATTATCCATGTTAGAACGAAAATAACAGCATAAAATACACGAAAATTATTCTTCTGTGTATAGTTTTCTGGGATATTCTGCCGTGTGTATGTGACCTCTCTGGCCAACGTTTCGGATCCCATTGCAGGGTCCATCATCAGGGCTGATGTGATGAGTGAGTGTTGAAGTGTAGGTTAAGTATTACCTTGCAATACCGTACCGAAGTCAGGGTGTCTCCAAGTTTGTGTTATGTTAAATACTGGATTGCAGTACCGTGTCGAAAGCAAGGTGTGTGTCTTCATGTAGTGTTTTATATATCTACTAGCGGATGTCGGACTGTGCGGATCGTCTATTTGATTTATCCTGCAGCGCCGGATACCACGATGTTCTTAACTTAAGACCGTCATCCCTATTAATGTTTACCGGGTGCTTGTATATTTCAATTGCTTCTTTGACCAGGCGCGTGTGGTGACTTTTGGGCTTTCCTAAGATTTTTGGCTCAAATGAAAAATGGTGGCCCGTATCTAGAAAGTGCTCAGCCAATGCCGATTTTTCCGGGTGACCGAGTTTGCATGCTCTTTTATGCTCATCAAACCTCTTTGAAATCGTGCGTGCTGTTTGTCCCACATACACTTTGTCGCAATTTTGACAATCGAGCCTATAAACACCGTCGGTCTCAAGGGGATCCCGATCCTTCGCTGGTCTTAAGAGGTCCTTAACCTTGTTGTTTGTGCCGAACACTGTCTTAATATTCTGTTTCTTGAGCGCTTTGGCAATCCTGTCTGTTACATTATGGATATAAGGCAAGAAAGCAATCCCTTTGATCTCAGCTTCTGTGTTTTTCTCGGAGCTGTTAGATTTGGCTTTTATGATGTGCCGTATCTGCCGTCTTTGGTATCCATTGCTTTCTAGCGCGTCGCTCAGTGTACGAATCTCCTCCTGCAGATGTTCTTCTTGGCATATTCGTTTAGCTCTCGTAGCTAAGGTATTAATTAGACCTCTCTTCTGCGCTGGGTGGTGGTGGGACTCTGCATGCAAGTAGCGGTTCGTATGGGTCGGTTTCCTGTAGACCCTGTGCCCGAGACTACAATCTGTGTTCCTTTTCACTTCTACATCCAGAAATGGTAGTTTATTTTCTTTTTCTATCTCCATGGTGAATTTTAATTTCTTGTGCAGCGT
>JADDOH010005558.1:0-22310 GCA_016648135.1 Agrypnia vestita
ACAATCTTCTAACATTCAATGTAAAAAAACACTTCAACTTGTACTTATATTTATTGTAGTCATTAATACTTTTTATTTCTGTGGGTAAATTGTTGAAGTTAAGTATACCTCTATATAAAAAACTGTTTTGAAAATATGTGGTATTAAATTTAGGAATTTTTATATTATTCTCATATCTACTCGAGTGACATGTTTGTAAATAATAAGATTTCTTTCTTTAGATATTTGTAATATCGAATATTTCTTATAAATGGTGTCTACTGTATTAACTTTAAATATATTAAATAATGTTTCAGTTCTGAATTTTTGGGGTTTCTTCAAAATAATTTTAATAATTAATCTTAGGATTATCCTTATGGGATTTATTGTGATCGTGTACGACCCTCCCCATCCAATAATACCATATTGCAGCAAGGATTGTATAGTAGCATAATATAGCATTAGCATGTTAATTTCCGATTTGTAAGTTGTAAAATGTTGATAGGGGATACACGGTTGATGACCCGGCTTTGGCCACTTTTAGATATTTTTTGTTAACTGCGCATCACTATGAACTCAAAAATAATCAGAATCGATTTTCTTGAATTTCCCCATATAGCACATTATTACTTTTTTGAAAATGTACAAAACAAAAGTATATAAAATTTAATGTATTTTAAAATAAAAACATCAAATATGAGATGTGTTCAAATGTGCCTAGTTCAAATGTACTTAATTTTGGCCATGACGTTATGCCAGTTCTGGCCATTTTTTATAAGATATCTTAATGTATTGAATAAAAAATAAAACAAGATAGGTAAGTAACCATAGGAAAAGTATAAGTTTTATTATAATTATGATCTTGTCGTGCCTAAAGAATGCGGTAACTTTTAATGCCACACCATCAGCCAGACAGATCAATTTGAAAAGATAAGAAATAATTTTTTGCATGTAGTTTTCTGGGATATTCTACCGCGTGTATGTGTATCGGATCCCATTGCAGGGTTCACCATCAGGACTGATGATGGACAGAGGTCAGATATTTATGGCAGAATATCTTGAAAACTACACGCAGAAAATTCATAATGGCGTGAAGAATATTTTTAGAAAGAATTTTGTCTATTGGTCCCTTTTGTGAAAGCAGGTAACAGCATTATCATTTTGATACTATTTTCTGCAACAGATGCCAGATTAGGTACTTGTGACAACAAATGTATTATATTTCTCTCCTTTCCTGAGATAACTTATTTCACAATCGTCATCATTGCCTTCAAACGCAACAAGATACAATACTTTTACTGTTTTTGAATTCTACTAATGCATAGTTTCTTTTTTTAGAATTTTCTGAAGGTCTTGATTTGGCAAATCCATCAACTGTTCCTCATCTGTTGAGTTTTTTTTTAAAGAATATTTTTAGGTTTTCACGGCCACTCAGAATCTTCTGGGTTGTCATGCCATTTTTACGACATTTCGGATTCCATTGCAGTGTACATCATTAAGGCTGATGTTCTGTTGTGAGACCATTATATGAACCCACACAGCAACTGCAATGGAATCCGAAACGTTGGCCAGAAAGATCGTAAAAACTCTGCGTAGTACTACAGAAGACACAAACCAGAAAAGTTTTTTCTTTCTTTTATTCAAAATGTCAGCATTTTTCTTCATTCTATCGATTTCTATTGTTTTCCTCCAAAATATAGTCTATTTTATGCATAGTTATATAATATTATATATTACTACTTTTTGTTTTGGCCAGAATACACAGTTTTTAACTAAATATCACCTTGGTGGTTGTAATAATAATAATTCGCGAAGAAGAGCCAACAGAAATATTGTTACGTGGCATAAATTGTCAGATGACTTTGCTTGAATAGACAATTCATTCTGAACATCATTTATTGAATCTGCTGAAGTACATATTTCATTTAAGCGCGAATGAATATCTTTTTGGAATGGGTCTTCTTGAACTGGTACCTCATTCTGGACATTGCTTATTGGATCCAGTATAGTAGTTAAACTTAAATCAATGGTTGATGCATCAAAGGACAACTGAGTCTCATTGAGGATACTTTTTGAGAAAGAATTTGAGAGAGAAGCATTAGAAGAATTCAATTCGTTCAATGATTTTACTCTTAACTGCGGAACTGAATTATTATCTTTAAAAGCTATCCATACTGTATACCTACAGCATTTATGGTTCAGTACAACTAGTCTAATCTAATTATTTTGATAAAAATCGTTGAAATATTTTAGTAGATCTGGTTGAATCTTTCTTTCCAGGTACTCCAGGAGAGTTGACTTGTTGACGTTTATTCAATTACCTCCTTCTTTTTCTGCCAATGGTTTTTATTATCCGAATGTCACAGTTAATACCTAATTGATTATGTTTTTCAAAAAAGGTGGGCAAAACTATCCACTACATGTGAGTCAGTTGTGGCCATGTCTATGGACAAAACTAGAACAAAAGTAAGATTGGTGTGCCTGTTGTGGCCATGTGGCATTTTTCTACTAAGAAATAAACTATACTTATGAAATAATCTTTCTAGAAGGTCCAATTTAGCCTACGAATGAAGGCATTCGATAGGCTAAATTGATTCACGAACATAAACATAAGTTATTAAAAAGTTAAGGTTATTATTACGGTCGTTCGACATATTTATGTGTTACGTCGAGCGGATATTTTATACGAACCGTATATTTCATAGAGAAGCAAATCTCGACATCTTATTCAGCGTCAACTCCTGATGACGCTGAAGCGAAACGTCGATATTTGCTTCTCTATAAATTATACGGTTCGCATAAAATATTTGTTCGACTTAACACATAAACAAACTTAAGTGATTAAAACTTATTTTCACATTACCTATCCGCGGGCTCTTACTGTTTTTGTAAAGATTTTATTAATTTTTAACGAATGTCTCCAAGAACTTTAACCGATACTCGAAGAAATAAAATAGCAGTCATGGCTGTCACTTCTCCAAACAAAACACAGCTTAAAGAATTGATCGGTATAAATAAAATAACAAATATATTTTCATTGTCTTATTATATACCTTTGAATGTCCAAGTGGCCAAAACCGGTCCATCAACCCTAATATGTTTCTGGAGAGTAAAATAACAGCGATTTCTACTATGAATTATGATTTGATTTGGCACGTCGGCGTCGTTCAGATTGGTGGTTATACAATTGTAAAACCGATAGCGATAGCACATTCTTAGTGAAAATGTATTTTCACTGATAGGTATAAATATATTTTACCAATTCAGGCAGTGATAATGCATCAAACGATGAATTTTCAGTTTCACCGCCCCATATCAGTGTAACTATGTGTTGGTACGTAAGTGTATATTGGTGTATATGTGTATAAATTAGTGATGGTCTGCTCTGTACTAAGTACTACAATGTAGTACTACATTACTCTACTACAAACTACACACTTTAAATTTCACACTTCAAATTGCACAATTCAAATCGCACACTTTAAATTGCACAGCACAAATTTTATACTTCAAAGTAGTGATGTAGCGAATGCGAATATCTGCTACCGACATTCGCGAATGCGAATAAGAGTATTAAGTTTTATTTAAATTTGGCGCCAATTATGTGTGGCAGCGGCTCAGTTTCACGCGAGGCGCGTTCCGTTTGCATCTTGTTCCGAGAATTTCCGAGTTGATCTAATACAAACATAAAGAATAATTTTGTTTTTGTTTGTTTAATGTGTTTTCTTATAAAACATAAATTATTTATGGTTTGTAATTGAAGAACATACTATTTGTTTAATTTTTGTTTTTAGTTTCGTTCAAGAAGATGATTACCTAACATTAAAAACTTATGTAAAGACTGATAAAAGTTTCAGAGAAGAATTTATTTTGTTTGTTTACATTTAATTATTATATTTTTTGTTTTCTAAGTTCTAATGAGAAGTTAATTGTTATTTAGTAGTGATCTGGAATCTTAAGCTTTATTACCCAATGTAGAAGTAGATGGTAAGACTGATAATGTGATTACGAGGTAAAGTTACTTTTTCTAATAATAAAAAATAAGAAATGAATGAATTTTTTATTAACCTAATATTATATTTTTTTCTGATTTTCATATTCGCAAAACATTCGCTCGAACTTTGCGAATGCGAATATTCGTTACATCACTACTTCAAAGTACACATTTCAAATTGTGCAATTCAAATTATGTCATACTTCAAACTACAATTTTCGAAAATTTTTGGCCAATTTGTATGTAAGTTGATGTAGTTAAAACGACCTTTTGAAATTCCACCTCCACGGTCAGATTTTATTTTTTGGGAAATTGGAAGGATTTGAAAAGAGGAAATGGTGGAAAGGAAAAGGATGGAAAGAGGAAATGGATTTGAAAATTTTGTAGCAGTTTCAAGAAGCACTCCTTGTAGGTCATTGTAGCAGATACAATTTCAGATACAAGATGAAGTGTGTAATGTTTCGGTAGGTACCTACTACAAATGTAGCACACACTTTGGAGTCTTCAAATTAGTGAACGTGTGCGTGTTGTAGTCTTCACTTTGAAATGTAGTTTTCCCCTTCCCTAGTATAAATTAGTGATGAAACAGACGTCTGCTTTTGCTTCCGCAACTGCGGAAGTTCTGCACGCCTTTTGACATCCATTTCTGCTTCTGTTTCCGCAACTTTTAGAGCGGAAATTAGATCGTAACATCGTAACTTTACGACGGTTGAGTGGGCGCGGCGGAAGAGGCACGCGCGGGTCGCTCGGCGGTAGGGCAAACGCTCTAGGGTGTTTTGGCCAGCGAGTCGGGCGCGTGTTTCGGCACTAACTTGTCGCAACGCGATTGTTTACATACTTTTTTTACTTCACATATTCTGTGTACTTCACTATACGCCGTGACGCGAGTGCAAGCGCGTAAGATTTTCTGTGTTATTTGTTTTAGTACCTACTTTTGTGACATGTGTGTAACCTAAGTGCAATTATGAAACCAAAAACAAGTCCTATTTGGAAATATTACGTTGAGATTGGTGATTTAAAAGCCAGATGTAAAATATGTGACAAAATATACTCGCGAAAAGGCCGCACAACTACCGCTTTAAAGGGTCACCTTAAAGCGATGCATGCCGAGGAGTTTGAGAAGTTAGATGAAGCTCTTAAACTTTTATCGGAAACTAAAGAAGAAAAGGTCGGCCATTGAATTGAATACCTACTTATTTATAAATGAATTGATTTGTAAAATTAGGCAACAGTTATGTACAGTAGGCTTACGAATGAATTAATTTGACATAACGAATCCTTAACGTGAGCGAATTTTGTGTATAAAATACAACAGTTCTATAATAATTTGATTTAATTTTATGCATCATGCGCATTTAGTAATAGACAGATATTAAATGAATTGAATGCTATGTCTCTAATAAGTATTTCTGATTCAAAGTATTCATTTAAGAAAGACAAGCGAAACAGTATATGTAAGCCGTACGTATGGCATAGGTACATTGTTTTGTACGGGTATGAACACCAACACAACGAAACAACGCTTACACATACTAATTCGATTGCCTTTCTTATATCGAAAGAAGTCTACGTCAAATGGTTCGTTAAGAGCGGCCAAACTACTTTTCATAAAATATAACTTTCCGATACTTAATTTTAATATTAATTTGATATAAAATTATATTTGTAAAAAAAAATACACTTCTTAAGTTTTTTATATATTATTTACACTTTCGCTACCGCATCCGTTTCCGTTTTCGCTAAAATTTACTTTCGACACCTTTTTCCGTTTCTGCTTCCGTTATGACACTTTCGTTGCACCACTAAAGGTCTTTCCGCTTAATTATTCTTATAGTATATACACCAATAATAACCAACACGCCGATATATATATATATTATTGTAGAAGTGTATTATCAATAATATTATACGTTTACTGTTATCAATATTGGCGTTATATTATGTATTTATATCCACGATGATACATACAATTTCAGCATATCTTATTATATCACTGATAGTCATCGCTGTTATTTATCAGAATCAAGGTCTATCTAGGCCCGAAATCAGAGTCAATACTTAAATGATTTAAAGGTAAAGGTACGCCTTAAAAGTGTTATTTTATACTAAAATTACGCTTTAAGGCGTAGGTACCTTAATCTAAGTATTGACTCTCAATTCGGGCCCTATTATAAGTTAAGGATTTATCATCAACAAGAGATTATACAGTAAAATTCCGTTAATTCGAACCCTGATAGTTCGATAACCCCGGTAATTCATAATTCGAAATTATCTTTAGACCCTTGCACCATAAATCAATACATTTTTCCAAATATTTCGATTTTTTTTGTAACAAAATATAAAAAAAAATGTTAATCCACTCGTGTGGGATGTCCTTTACGTATTTCGTGGAGTCTTGTAGAATTCATTTTATTATGTATATTTCGATAATGTTTTCATTGTCGGTGTGTTTTTGGAATTCACTTTGTGTAAATGTTACAAAGTGTATATTTCGATAATGTATACATTAACAAGTGCACGAACTATGGGTTTTAGTTACACAAAATAATTTTAATACATAAAATAATTTATGAAAACTTTAATTCAGTTCAGAATATTTGGAGTATGTTAAAATTTTTCAAGAACACTATACTGGATTTTATCCCAGGGGGCATCCTTACTCCAGATATATATTATAGATGTCTCGTAGAGACGAAGATATTTTTTATATGGGAAACTATTCTCCCACATCTATGGGAAACTACTTTTCCATACCTACGTATGGAAGTCTTTTTGAGTGTTCATAGGGCTTACGACCTATCGGATGGCTGCCTTTAATGATCACTTTGCACAATGTAACGTACAATAATTCAATCCATGACTACCAAATCTTAACTTGCGGACCTTGCTTCGTATGTGTGTTGTATCTTTACTACCGTCACCTGTGGTGGAAAAATTTGTCATTCCCATAAGTCAGTACAGATGTCACTGTTGGTAATGAGATATCTAAAAAATAAAAACATAGCTTCGTCTCTATGAGATATCTATAATATACATATTTTTATAAATTTTACGGCGTAGTGGAGGGAAGTTTGCGCGTATACCATTCCACCAACGAGACACAAATTTTTTCTCTCGTTTGTGGGAGGGTTTTGGCGTAGTGGGGTCACCCCCACTACGACAAAAAAATTTCAAGAAGTTTGCTGGCAACTGTACATATATTATCTTCTCTAACTAATTTTTGTTTGCATTCACGGGTCAGCGTTTGAAAAAGTATTTATAATGTCCACCTGACGTACGTTACACTGGAGTTGCCATATTAAAAAAATCAAAAAACTTTAATAAATCATGTCATTCTTAAAGAAGATAAAATATTCATTGTTTTGGGAAAATCTAACATAGAAATCGATATTATTTTCATTGAATATAAAATAATATTTTTACTTAAAATATGCTTAGGAATAGAATATTGTTATCGATTTTCAAGATGTGTCATTATTTCAAGTGACAACATTGCAATTCCTTGCATTGTTTTAAATTAGCAACATTACTGGCTGTGAAGTGCATGTATTATATTATCTTATTTATGAGTGCGTACTTAGAGTATATACACACTGTTATATTATTTATTTTATTAACTTTGTGGAATGACATTATATATAAATATATCACAAGTCTAAGACCACTAATGAGTTTAGGAATACACGACTAGTTTCGGCAACTGCAGATGTTGTCATCAACGGGTGATTATATAAACTAAAACATAAGAGTAAAATTAATTATCTAAGGTACTGATAGAGGTGGGTAGAATTGTGTTTGGGGAGAGGAAGTTAGATGGGGGTGGGGTTTGAGTTAACGGAAACAAAGTAAGGAGCGGTGAAGAATTTTGAAATATTATGTTATTGATTAGAGTTTTATTAGAATTATTTTTTTTTTGTATTTCTAAATTTTCGAGATTGTTCATAATTTGGCCTTTATATTTAACAGGGTGTAATAGTTTAAGTGTATAGGAATGGAAATGTGGTTAGAAAATACTGAAAAATAATTACTAAGAAGACCGCGACGATGTTCTTTTATTCTTATTTTAAGATTTCTCGCGGTTTGACCGATGTATTTCATATTGCAGTCACCACATGTGATTTCATATACTCCGCTTTTTTCTAAAAAGTTTACTTTTGATCTAAAATTTTTCCTAAATTTTTGTTGGGAGATTTTCTGGGTTAGCGTTAACTCACTTTAAATCGTTCAGTAGTTCTTTGAATTATTGTTTGTTAACTATCTACTTCAACTTCTGTTCACTTACCCACCAGAAAATTTTTCAGGTTTCCCAAAATTTTGAAATCAATGGGGAGAAGGGGGTTTTGTTTCAAAATCTTAATAAACTTCCCAAAACATTAAATCTGGATAGGGGGGGGGGGGGTGAAATTTCATTGGTCGTTTTATCTACATCATCTTCCCAAAGCGAACATTTCAATTTCCAAAAATGTTATCCCCCGACCGCCACAAAATTTCAACTGCTCAAAAAAATGCCTACCAAAAATTTCAGCAGACTTTAATGAATGAATTATTTTTCATCTACTTAACTAGTGAACGACCAGGTCACTTAAGTGAACTGTACCGTTCGTTCGTTCAGTAAAGTGAACTGTTCTAAAAGAACAGTTCGTTCACGAACGACCCATCTCTAGTATTGACATAACCTTAAAGTTTCAACATTTTTTTACTGTTATTAACGATTCCAACTCCGAAGCCCTCCTTGAAATATAAAATTCACTCGCTTCGATCATTCAAACTTATTAGGTTACCTGTCAAACACGCTCGTCCGACAGATCTTGTTTGTTCACGATGTAACCAGTTCGCGTCGGCGAGTTCACACACTTACCAGTTAAATCATACACTATCTAGTGAAAGAATACACGAAATGCAACAATGTATACTGTAACTAAAACTCATAGTTAGTGCATACATACACTGGTTAACGATATTTAACACTGTATAACCTCAAAATTTCAAATTAAATCTGTGTATCTATATATGGTATGTAAAAATACAATGTGCTTACAATTTAGATTACAATTTATTTTATTCATACGTTGTATAATTAATTTACAGAATTTTAAAAATCCTTCCACAATGGATGTAGATAAAATGAGACAAAAATTCTATGACTCATTGTCGAAGAAAGTTCTGAAGGAGAATAGTGCCCAAATGAGTACGGCAAAATATAACCAATTAAAAGAAGAAGTAAATGCGGCTAAAAGTAGAAGTAAGAAGCTCCAAAGAGATTATTGGCTTCTACGCCATTATGACGTCATTAAAGTTGGCGGAAAAGAGAAACTTATTGCTCCAACGGTAGACCAACGGATATTATATTACATACCTTTTGAGCAGGTATTTAACGTATTATACGCTACTCATGAGTCGATTGGTCACGGAGGACGAGATAAGATGAGAAAGAAGCTGCATCGACGCTATAAAAATATTACATTTCGCGAAATTCAAGTGTTTTTAAATTTTTGCGAAACTTGCTTGCAGAAGAGAAAAACAGTAAGAGAAGGGACTGTAGTAAAACCGGCATTTTCAGAGTTTAATGGTCGATGCCAAGACGATTTCATTGATGATCAATCGCAAACTGATGGCGACTGCAAATACGTAATGGTACATTTTTAAGTTTTTTATGTTCTAATTAGGTTAGATGTCAAACACACTCGTCTGACAGATCTCGTTTGTTCACTACCAGTTAAATCATACATATCTATTGAAAGTATACACGAAATGCAGCAATGTATATTGTAACTAAATGTCATAATTTAGTGCATACATATACTAGTTACTCTATACATTATCGAAATTTAGTACTTTGTATAACATATACGTCGTAATATGTCAAATTGGGGAATCCTATGCATGTTTCAGTTGGCTGTCTAGATATGTTTTTTTTTGGAAGTTTTAGTTTTCCCTAATTCCTCGTGCTTTACGCGTTTAAAATTGTTTTTCACCTTTTTAAATTCCTCTTTTGGTGTAATTTTCTTCGTGAGAAGTTTTTTCTGACTTATCGTATTATTTTAAGTATATGTGGATGATTGTATTTCTAATTACCCTTTTTTAAATAACTGTAGGTATAGATCTTTTCATACTAGCTTGCAATCGTGTGGGTACAGTGCGTAATACCAATACCGTGTGTCTAGGTGGTGTTGGTAATATGCGCATTGTTTCGCTGTGTTGAGTTTGTGGATACAAAGTGTACGAGAGTGCATATCCGTAAACTTAACACAACTAAACAATGCGCGTATTACGCACTGTACCCACACTAACTCAATTGTAAGCTTATATGAAAAGACCTATACTGTGAGTTTGTTTGAGTCAGAAAAAAAGCGAAATCGAAAGTTAAAATCGAGTGAAGATTGAAGAAGCCTTCCATAAATTTAAAGGTAACTTAAAATATTTTCGATTACGCCCATCCAAAAGTGACGAAATGAAAAAAAATATTTAAATATTTTTCGTATGTGAGAATAGAAAATATGTAAATATCTGGTAAAGTCTCCGTCATTTAGAGATGCCGAAGCATATAGGGTGATCATGGTGTAAAAATGCAAAAATATTTTATTTTATTTTTAACATTACCACATATCTATATAGGTATTTTAAAATCATGTTCACAAATTTAAATTCAGGGTAAAGGACCACTTAAACAAAATAATTCGATTTATATGTTTTATTAGAAAAATAATATAAAAATCAAAATACTCTATATGAAAAAATGTATTGAAAATTGAATATATTATCTAGGAAAAAAGACAAAAAATAAAACAAATATTTAAACGAATCTTAAAAATTAGAAGTATGCATCATAATCAGATATGTCATCATTTTCGTTATCAGACACATTAAAAATTAAATTACCATCATCGGTGAAATCGTCAAATGCAATATCCCGCTCCCAATATTGGCGTTCTATTTTGCATACATGACTGCAGATATTACCCCACTCAATGCTAGTGATTGACGACACCTTTTCTTTAACTAATTTTTCGACGGAATTCAATGTCATGTCGACATTTCTAGACCCTACATGTCCCTTTACGATTGACCAAATGTTTTCTATCGCGTTAAGGTCTGGGTGATATGGCGGAAGCCGTAATACGGCATGACCACTTTCGATGAACAGCTTGTCGACAGCGAATTCCTTGAAAATGTCTTTATTTAAACATATTAGCCGATATAATTCCGGTTTAAGCATATCATTTCTAAAACAAATATCCTTTTGAGTTAACCACTCTATCATATCGGCGTTCTTAGAGTTCGATGTCGGTGCTGGATTTACCAACTTGTTGTGGTATGATGCATTGTCAATAACCACCACAGACCTGGGTTCTAGATTGGGGATCAATTTTTCCGTCAACCACTTTTGATAATTAGTAAAGTTCATGTCATCGTGGTAATCACCAGACTTTTGGTGGGATTTATACATAAGTAAGGCATCAGGTATAAAACCTTTTTCACTGCCTTTTTCACATGCACAATAACTAAACGGGATCCTTTTGATATTGGGATTTTCATGCCTTCACCTGATTTGTCATTCCACGAAAATGATGACACATGGGTTGTATGAACATAAGTTTCATCTGTGTATACTATTGTCCTGCCTTCTTCACGATACTTCCGCATCGCTCTCAAATAGGATATCCTTTTGCAAACGATGTCTGGTTTTTCTCGTAATACGCTCAAGTTGTCCTTTGTTTTGCACCACTGAAATCCCATATTTTTCAAAATTCTCCTCAGTGATGACTCGGAACCGTTGAAACCGATGGCATCTTGTAGAACGGGCAATAACCTTGTGATTGTAGGTAATATTTTTTCCTTCAAATGAAAATCATATATACTCCTTCTTATCACACATTCGTCAAAAGTATCTGGAGTGAGTTGACTCAGCCGGTTTCTTTTCTTTTTTGGCGACGACACAGCGTCATCTTTGCCATTATTTTTTAATGCTGCTATTAAAGATCTTACTGTTCTTGAAGAAACGCCAGTAGCTGCCGAAACTTCATCAGTAAGAGAAAATTTCTGCAAAAAAAATATATTTATACATTAATTACTATCAGTGTTAAGGGTATTGAAAAAAATGATTTTTTCCAATATCGCAATGTGTTTCTATATCGATGGCTCAGTTCCATACAACGGTAAGTCAAAAAATTGAAGTTTTGAGTTATATTACCCATTATATTCAAAAATCGTTCTTTATCAGTTCCACAAAGGTATGATTCGAAAAAAATATTGGTTTTCTATTTATAGACAGAAGGAATTAAAAAAATTAAACAATCTCTCAGTTCCATTAAAATACAATTCGATATATCGCTGTATGGAAATATATTTTAGTGAATTATGGTTGACATCTTGCAGTTTCTCGCTCAAATTGGTTGTGGTGATTATCGACTTAAATGTATTTTAAAGTGTCAGAGGTTCGGTTTTATATGGAACTGAGCCATCGATATGAAGAATAAGTCTCATTGGTATAATATAAAATAACATAATTATTAAAACGGAATAGAATGAATTTCATCGAGATAATATAATAATAAAGAAATAGTACAGAAGCATTATTTTTCTTTTGTTGATATAATCTACGTACGCACGTAAGATTCATTAGTGTGTTTATTATGAAGTTCGTCGTGTTTATATTACTGTTTGTATGTTGTGTTATTTTAATTCCTATACGTATATAATTTTTTATACTGTAAATTAACGATACATCACAGGTTCTGTGTAGTAAGGTTTTCGTTAAAAAATAATAATCGCATATTGTTAAAAGTAAAATATAAATAAATAAAATAAATTTAATCTTACGGTTTTGAACACCAGTAGCTGCCGAATCTTCTTCAATAAAAGTAAAACTCTGAAAAAAAAACATATTATATCTATTAAAACTTGACTCTTTTTAGGTTTTATTTAAATAAAGAAATATGTTATATATTTCTCTGACCAACATTGTTGAAATAAAAATAAAGTAGTTAAAGTCTCTTTGTTTAGCTAATATTAGTATAAAGGACTAAAATAAATTAAATTAATGTAATATATAATATTAAATACCTCCATCGATGCTGCTTCACGTTTATTCTGCACGTATTTATAAACATTTAATATAATTTCTTTGCTTTGTCCACACAAAGGTCTTCCTCTTCCTAATTTCGTAGCCTCAGACATGGTCACCCTATTTCTTTTCGAGCAAGCGCGCGTCGTTCCTCTTCGACAGTTGAGGACGTACTAAAAGATTTATTGTGGGTTCGCACGAAATGACATTAACCAATCACCGAAGGGATATCTACTAACACATTTACGGACCTGCATATTACACAATTTTTTTGTTTATGTGTTAGTTTTGGCATTCTTAAGTGACGGGGTCTGTACTTTAGTAATATAAATGTCGCGATCATTGTATAAGTACTTTAGTAATATAAATGTCGCGATCATTGTATAAGTATGATAAATATTTCGTTTTCGAAATTATTTCTGGAAATAGCAAAAATACAGGCGTTTTTCGCTAAATTAATGTATTTTTTCATGAGTTTTACGATTTTTGATGACTTTTCGCAATCGTATCGCGATTCTTTTTTTGGTACATTGAATTTCGAGTTAACGGGGTTCCGCATAATTTGAAAAGTTTTTTTATGGATCCTTTGAATTAACGAGATTCTATTGTATTGGGTTTTTCTTTCAGTTACGGCTAGCCATCCTCTGAGCCCGAAAAATAAATGTGCAGTGTGCGATCGGGGCTAATTGTTCCATATAAGCTTTTAACTTGGGATAAATCTTACATCTCCAACCATAGTCAAATATGTAATAGTGGTTGCTGGATTCAAATCCAACACAGTTGCCGTCACATCTGGAGTTCCTCAAGGCAGCCTATTGGGACCCTTATTATTCAACATTTATATCAATGATGCTGGCAATTGTTTTCTTAACTTCCAAACCATCTTGTGTGCAGACCATAAAGTCAATCGAGGACTGTCAGAAGCTGCAAGATGATAATTTGAATGCGTATTGCATTTCCCAATGTCTTGAAATAATGTTTCCAAATGTTCAGTAGTAGGTATACTTTACCAGTAATAAAATGATAATCATTCATGAATACTCTATCAATTATCTACCGCTACCTGTCAAGTTTGAAGGCAAGGACCTTGGCGTTATACTTGATAGTATATTGACTTTTAATAATCACATAGACAACATGGTCACTAATCCGTGTTAGCAAACAGTTCAGAGAGTACCTTCAAGACATTATATTTCTCATATGTTCGTAGTATTTTGGAATACGCTAAGCAATGAAGATGCTGAAAAATACTTTAACATACAGTCTTTAACTTTCCGTAGAAATATAGCGGACTCTATAATGTTATTTAAAATCGCACACAACTTAGTTGATACTCCAGATCTCCTTCAACGTCAACGAAAATATTAAGGTGGTCCCTTCTCATATATACCAGAGGAGGTTTGAGGATTTTGCTCACGATTTTTTCAACTCTGTTATGAAGTTCGTGTTGTTTTAATCAGCTGAAGTAAAATAATGCTCTTTGGGACAATTTCAGACGACAGTGTGACTCCAAAGTCTAAAGAAGCTGGTAATTGCTTGATTTGAAGAAAAGAGTCAATTTGTGAAAGTACTGTGAATGTCCAGTTTGTCATTAGGTGTAGTGAAAAGTTCCATATCAAATTTTATTTTTATAATCAGTTGCTGTGGTAAAATCACAAAGAATAATACTAAACTTCCATCAGCATTCGTAGTGTGCCTTAATTAGGTGAATATGTTTTCAGCAACAATTTCTGTCGGCTCCGAGCACCAGCAGCGGCGCCAAGGGGGAGCAGGAAGAGGACAGAGGAGGAACGCTACATCCGGTGGACCCGTTACAGCCCACACTGAAACACTCTGAAGGACGTCCGCAACGGATCGGCAGACGGAGGACAGTTTCGCGAGCCGCGCAACTCAGGGTGTTGACCAGTGCCAATCCTCAACCAGAAGGCGAGGACGAGTTTATTATATTCGGGAGACATGTCGCGGCACAGCTCAAGAAGTTGTCCACCAAGGAATCCATCATGGCCCAATCTAAAATTCAGTCCATCTTATCAGAATGTCGACTTAACGATTTGACGAGGAGCGAACGTAACAGTATTTGCACAGTGAAGTCTAATTTCTCATCTCCAGAGTTGCAGATATATTCAACTGATTCTCCGTACTCCGAAGAACATATGAACCATGATGATGACTGATTCAGTCCCATCTAACAATGAGGACTTAAACGTCATCAACATGCAGCAGCGCCAAGTTCTGGAGACAGTTGAAGGGATTTTTATGAAATTGGAAGATCAGTATTGTCCCCATATTGGTTTGTATCGGTTCATTCAAACTGGTTGTTAAATTGAAAACGTCTCGCCGAGCAGTTTTTTGATAAATATTTATAGTAAAATTAATTATTGACTGTGAAACGGCGCAATGGTAAGTTATTTAAAAAGTTGCCGCTTACTGGCAATGGAAGGCAACGGAAATAGAAGCCCCGTTGAAGGCTCAACAATTGAGGGTTAATGAAAGCAAACAAGGCAGAAAAGTCTGTGGTTCTATAGTTTTAAGCAATTTCATCAATTTAAAATTTAAATTGATGAAATTGAAGAAAAATTTAAAATCTCCCATGACATCTTTTTGTAATACATATATATATTGTTTAATTGTTTAGTAAATCAAAATTGTTTTCTTTTTAATATTAAACGGGAGTTTCAATTATATTCACAAGTTTCGACATGGCTTCTGAAACAATGTCAAATTTTGGTTTCATTATATTTTTACACATTTTGAAATATTTGCTGACCTAACGAAAGACTTGTTGATATCTCAAATTATGTTGTTCAGAAAAAAACTATGTTGCCTATAAATACTATGGCCGGCAACAAAGTATCAAAGTAAGAATTCAATGAAGATGTAATTTGTGCACATACGGATATGGATTATGTAGCCAATATTGGAGATGGAAAAAGTTTTCCCCAGTACAGTATAGCAGCAATGCAGCACGCCAACAAAGAGCCATCCACTGCCCGCAAAGTGCAGAATTGATTTACTTCATCAAGATTACAATTATTATAATAATAATGTTGATGGTGATGAATGCAATATAAGTGGCTTTATATATAATATTTTTTTATGTGATGTACATTGCACAGAAATAATGTAATATATAATCAAATCTTGGTTCTTGATGGTTTCTTATCTCAAATAATTTGGTTCAAGAACATATTGTTTGAGCAAGAATGTCATTTCGGTCCGTGAACAACCAAGTGTTTGTGCGTTGTATGATGGGAAGGTTTGGGAAATGAAGAGTATTTCGTTTAGTTTTCTGGAATAAATTCACCTCCACAAAACTTAGCTAACAGGTAAAGGCAGGTAAAGTAAGAGCCTCCTCGGTACAGGTAAATTTAAAACTTTAATTGTGTTGCTGCACTTTTGTGTATATTTGGATGTATAAAACGGATTAATTAAATCTGCAATACTTGTTATGGGAATATTTGAATCGGACATATTCCTGGAAGGAAAAAACCTGTCATATAAAAAAAAAGGAGAGTTAAAAAACAGTGAAAATAAAAGTTTTATTCATGTCCGGTAACAATCAGTCTTCAATCATAATTGTTAAATTTTTAATAATTCTTGTACATCCGTTTTCTTAGCGAGTCCAGCATCGAGCAGCTCATCCGGAAGAATCCAACAGAACTCACTCTAAGAGGTTTGCGATTCACAGGTTTCGAACATTATTACTATAGCAACTGGATTGCGTGATCTGCTTCTTGGAGATGAATAGTGTTGCCACACAATTGTCATAATGAAGAACTAGGTTTTGTAGAGAGAAAAAAATATTATTCCACTCTGATTATCCATCGCTGTGCCGCGTCAGAGAATCGTCAAATTCCGAGTCTATCCATCAAGTTGTAATCCTACAGATAGGAACATTTTTACATTCACTCTTTGTACACTATTGTAGTTGTAGCACATTCTTCTTTCATCTCTACTGCTTTCACGTTTAAATTTATATCAATTTCCCTACATATGCCCAGTTTTGTGCAACACAGTTGTAAAAATTCAAAACCTCTTGCCGAACCGTTTATATTTGAATATTTATAATTAAAATCAAGCTTTCTGATACTACATATGTTTCACATTATTGAGAAACACTGTTTATTTTGGTACATTCATTCATTCACATTCAAGATCACTGTTTCTTACAAAGTTACCACATGACTTTGTTGAAAAGTCTTGATTTCTTGGCTTGAATTCATTTGAAAGGCCCTCAAAATATGTAAAATAATATTTTCAACAATACTGATAGTAATAATCCTAGGAGCAGTTATCAAAATTGTTATATTGAACGGTTGAGAATGTTTTTGGGAATATCAGAGTTCCCTGAACTCCACGATGTCTTCTTTCTGACTCTTGATTCCATACCAAGTCTGAGTCGAATAGATGTCTCACATATTTTTTAACTCACTTAAACACACATTTTCAAAATACCCTTTCACTCCATGCAAACATTCATTATTTGATGAGACGATGATGATGAAAAATGTGGTATGCTATACAATCAATCGGAATTTCTCCCAAAACTCTTAATGTTCAACATGGAACAGGTGAGTTCGAACAGCCTCCGCTGCTTGTCCTGATCCCTGGACTCCTGACTGGAGCTTGTCTCCCTCATGTTGCTGATGTAGTCGCCTCCGGTGGTCTCCAGCGCGGGGTCCAGGCAGCAGTACAGCACGGAAGCCGCGCCTTGCTCCTCGGATTTGAAGAGCGCCAGCACGAAACTGAAGAGGGAGTCTTTCCAGTCCTCTGCCATGTTGCTGGAGACGACTCCGGGATGTACGGCGGAGCAGCGGACCGGAAGGCCTTGGGCAGTCAGGAGGCGGTTCAGGTGGCGGGAGAACATGAGCTGGAATTTAAAGAAATAACTGTGAAAAGGAGACAAATATCACAAATTCGTCAACAATATTATTGAGTACTGCATTCCATGACCTTAAATGTTTACAAACGAACATAAGTCGAAACTTTTTAATTATTTTTACATACATACTTTTACTTAGCTTCACTTGCCTGTTTAATTTAATGATCGAAATATTAATGATTTTTCGACCAGCTTTAGCTAGTTACCTAGAGCTAGTCTGTAGTGTTGTAGCACTAAAACATTAAAGGTTTGTGCATTTCCTATGACAATGCAATATTCAAATGTTTCCAATGTGATTTCTTTGGTATTTTGAGAGATATAACTAATTTAAATATTTCATATAGATAAAAAAATAAAGACCGCAAAAATAGGCACTCATTTGACTAAATATTTTTTTATGAATAATACTGATAGTAAAAATACTATTTTTTGTTACTAAAAAACATTATATTGTTTTTTGAGTTGCTTGTTTTAAATTTTCTTTCATTTCTAGTTTTAATTCCCTAGATCTCGATACACCTCGCTCTTTCAAAATCAAAAAAATTGGGCGCTTGCTAATGTGCTTAGAAGTACAAAACAAACACGTGCCGTGTTGTATACCTTGTGTTCGAACATAGCTGGACAAAATGCACATGCGCATGTTACAACGCAAGGCATACAACACAAACTAGAATTGCCGTAAATAACAGTTTTCCATCAAGGGATAGAAAAATCTAAAATGCGCATTCATTAAAGTACCCACGTGTCGAATTGCATTTTTCTTATATAAAAAAGAGAAAATGAAACATGAGCACATAAATCAACCCTGTATCCGGTTACGAATTTGATCACAATTATATTTATTATGAAAACTACAACGGCAGACAGAAAATAAGCAACGCCCGGAGTACACGCAATTTTCATAACTGTTTTCAAACCTCGATGTCGTCACTTATTAGAATTGCTATTGGTTAAATCATGACTCGGAAAACCACCTTAGCTTTTGATTGGCGAGTAGTGACTTCGTGATGTAAAAAAATGCGCGAGCATCTTGTTACATCCTAAAATTTCATTCTCAACGCGCCCGAAGAAATGCATACAACTTCTTTAAGCTATATAATTTTCTGATATATATGTATCTTGAAACGTAAATAACGAGTAATGGAGTGACAAAAACGTTGATTGACACATACTTCACATGTTTTACGAGCGATGTCAAACAGATATGACGTGTGGCTAGGCCACGCAACACAAGCCAAACATTCAGAGAGCGTGTAGTTAGTGGCGGCCTTAACAATATAATATTATTGCATGGCAACACCGATGTTCCACCACCAGAGGGTGCTGCGGTGCATGCGGAAGGCGGGAAAGGTGGAGGCACATGAGACGGACCGCCATTTTTGAACGGGCACTTCTCTTCTTGACGAGCGTGTGTGTGGTCGCGTTAACTATTGCTTTATCTGTTGTATCGTTATATCTAACTAATAAACTGTTTAACCTTGAGAACAACTTTTAGTCTTTACAATTCAGAAGTGGGATTAGTGATTTTGCCGTTGAGCTACGACAGAGACGATTATAGATCCGGCGAATCACCCCACGTGTTTGTCAATAAGGGACGCTAAGCCGCCATCTTGTTTTTTTTGTAATAGCACGTGTTTGTTGTGTTGATTATTTCCTTAAGGGTGTTAAATAACTGAAAATGTCGAGAAGCGGGCGTTCCTCCGACCGATCGCGGGAAGAATCACGCGAGCGTTTCCGCGATAGGCCCCACGAGCGCCAAGACGACGAGGATTGGGAACCTTCGAGGGTCGTTTTCGAGAGACTGCTAGCGACCCGACTGGAAGGGATGCTCGAGAAATATCTCGACGAGAGAGGCGCTGGCAGCTCGCAGCAACAAGCCCGAAGTGTTTCGTCTGCTGGACCATCGGTGAGAGCGGAGATCATTCCTAGCTTCGATCCGGACGACAAAGCGTGCACTGTTTCCGCCTGGGTAAACAAAATCGACGTGCTGGGGAAGGTGCACGGCTGGGATGATTACGCCAAGTCGTGCTACATGCAGACGAGGCTACGCGGCTCGGCTCGCCGGTGGTACGACCAGTTAGAGGAGTACGATATGACCTGGGGCCAGTGGAAGACCGCGTTGGAGCGCGCATTCCCGCGGCACGTCGAATACGCCGATCTCCTGGAGGAGATGATGAAGCGCACGAAGCGTGAGAACGAGTCCATGACTCACTATTATCACGAGAAGATGCTGTTAATTAAGAGATGTCGGTTGGATGACGAGGCAGCTATCTCGTGCGTCATTCGCGGGCTACCCGTGGAACTTCAGCCCCACGCCAAGGGCTACCGTTGCGCGACGCCCGAAGAGCTCTATGCTGGGTTCCTGTCCTCCCAGGAAAACTTCAAGGCGCCGTCGAGTTCTGCGAGGCAAGCGGGAAGTGGAAGTGCGGGCAGGAAGTTTGCACGCGATGTTACTAATGATCGGCGCGAAATCAGAGGCAAGAGGAAGGATCTCTGTTTCCTGTGCGACAGACCAGGGCACATCGCTAGATTTTGCAGATCGAGCGACGCCAACTCGAGCAAGAGATGTCGGGTTTGCGGGAAGATGGGGCACCTGAGCAGTGCCTGCTTCAAGCGGAAGAAGGCTCAAGAGGCGACCACGGAGCAGGTCAAACTTATCAGCTCCGCAGAGTTGAGTAATGCCTACCGGAAGGCGGTTGAAATCAACGGAGTGAGGCTGAGAGGCTACATTGACACAGGAAGTCAGTGTAACATAGTGACCCTGAGCTCGTCGGATCGGGCTAAACTACGTGTGTGCCCATCTCACACCATTTTGAGAGGCTTCTCGGGCGGAGCAGTGGCAGCGCTGGGGACGGCGTCATTCGTCCTTAAAGTGGATGGTTTGATGCTGGCCACTTCAGCCTTGATTACCGATTGTGAAATGGGCGAGGTTGATGTTCTGATTGGCCAGCCCATAATCAATCAACTTGGGCTCTCTTTGGTTGTTCAGGGAACAAACGTTCAGTTGGTTGAGGATGTGGAACAGAATCCCGTAGAGAAAATAACTCTGTGCCCAGAGCGAGACGATGTGGTATACAATGTCGTATGCCAAGAAGACATTTGTGTTCCTCCTGACACCATTCAGCGTGTCAGGGTGGTTGTTTCAGGTGCAGAGGACGGCTGCTTTTCGACCACACCTCGCTTCTTCGATTTGGGTCCCTTAAGCTACATGTTGCCCGCAACGCTCTTGAAGGCTGGAGATGCTTGCATGAGCGTCCACAATATTGGCCAGGAGGAGGTGACCTGGAGACGGGGACAACTGATGACGCGAGCGCTGGCTTGTGTCGGAGCCCCGGAATGTCAGCCTGATGCCCAGAGAGCGGTGAGTAGTACTTTATGTTGTATGGTAGAGACTGTTGACCTGGATATAGGCGAGGTAAGTTCCAAGGAGCGGCTTGAATTGATGAAAGTACTCAAGGATTTCAAGTTGTGTTTTGCTAGCGGCACTACAGATCTTGGATGTACTCATCTGGGCAAGATGAACATCAAGACAGTGAATGAGGTACCAGTCTATTATAAACCGTATAGACTCCCCTTTGCAGAGCGTAGGATAGTGCAAGAGAAGGTTGATGATCTTCTGGCTAGTGGAATTGTCCGGGAGTCTGAGTCGGATTATGCAAGTCCAGTGATTCTTGTCCGAAAGAAGACTGGCGATTATAGGCTATGTGTAGACTATAGAGCTCTCAATGCAGTCACTATCAGAGATAGATTTCCACTGCCTCATATTGAAGACCAGGTCTGCAAGTTAGCAGGTAAGGTCTATTTTACTAGTCTTGACTTAGCTCAGGGATATCATCAGGTACCAATGGCCGAGGATTCTATAAAGAAAACTGCTTTTATAACACCAGATGGACAGTACGAGTATCTACGCATGAGTTATGGTTTAGCCAATGCACCTTCAGTATTCATGCGTACAATAAGGAAGGCTTTGGAGAGGATTCCGAGTGACCACATCTTAGTCTACATGGATGATATCTTGATACCATCAGGAACAGTCGCCGAAGGCTTAGCTTTGTTGAGGGTAGTCCTGGATCTATTGTTGAAAGCTGATTTGAAAGTCAACTTGCAGAAGTGTTCATTTTTACAGACCAGAATAACCTATTTAGGTCATGAGGTTTCCAGTGAAGGCATAGCGCCAGGTACTAGCAAAATTTTAGCGGTGCGGCAGTTCAAAACTCCAACAAATGTGCATGAAGTCAGACAATTCATGGGTTTGGCTAGTTACTTCAGGAAATTTATTTGTGGTTTTGCAACTATAGGCCGCCCATTGACAGAATTGACAAAGAAAAATGTAGCCTGGGAGTGGGGCACGCCTCAGGTAAAGGCGTTTGAAACGTTGAAAGAAAAATTAG
>JADDOH010005559.1:0-40988 GCA_016648135.1 Agrypnia vestita
GGGAAATAATTTACAATTTAAATAATTTGTAAATAATAAATAATTTGTAATTAATTAATTTGTAATTTATTTTGTCAAATTTTTCACCAAAGTTAAAATAAAAATTATATTTTAAATTAATAATATTTTACAATGAAATGACAGCCAAATTATTCAATGAACTTAGGTAGTTCATATTAATAATATGCTATTTTTCTGATCCGGCCCTCTTTAATCCGGTAATTCAATTGTCCGGTGTCCAGCTGTGATATAAAGTAAACGGCATTACGCTTTCTTTAGCTTGTCCAACTCCGGAAGAGTTTAAAAATGAGTTTTTTGAAAAAGGAATTAAAACTAATTTATATTACTAATTTTTTTAAATTTAACACTTTAACTGGTCACGAGGCCTTATTTATGTAGCGAAACTCACCAAAAAACAACCTTGCATTATATAAATGTAACGAGTCCTCACCGTGTATTGAACCCAGAACCACAAAAAATAGCCAATGTCATATCTGCTGACGCGTTAGAACCGTCGCTATAGTACAGACAAGACAAATGTCTGCAAATGAGACCGGCCTCATTTTCAAAATGCTCCACAAGCTCTACATAACTTAGGAGATGGAGGAGGAGGCTGATGAAGAGGACTATAAGAATTCCAGCACTCGCTCGCTAATTTACCACTCTACTTCGGGAATTACTGGTTTACCAAGAGTCTAGTCTAGTGAAGTGGAGTAAGGACAGCCATAACCATAGAGTTAAGATATACTCGTATAATTAGAGAAGCATCGCCACAAGAACAATCTAATCCACAAACATAGCCCAAGGAATAAACTACGCGGATGCAGCATCTTTAACAGTCTTCAAAGATATTAAAATTTGTATACAAATTATTAAATAAGATTATTATAAGTTGGTTTTCTTGAATCATTTTAATAAAATATTCATCATGATGTATCTATAATACTCTCAAAACAACTCTTACTCTACGCAAAACAAGGGTAGCCTATTATCAACCAAGTCTTTCAATAATCTCTCTATATATATATAAAATATCGCCAATGATAGTGCCATATTCCTCTAGAATGTATTAGAGTTATTTATTAGCAGTATTATCACAAGTGATACATAATTAACTAGAGAATTCTATGTATTTTACCTAAATTCTATCAATATATTCGTATTATATTATACACAAATATATCATCCAGTCAAGATTTCCAGAAATACGACGAATATTTATGAGAGTCGAAAAAAAAAAATTACACGTGATCAAAGATGATACATCACCCTACATGTTTTATAATAATTTGGAAATCACTAGAAATATGGAGAGGTCGGTCGATCATTCTCGAGGATTCGCGAAGCATCTAGATAGGATCTTATAAACGCAGCGGCATCGTGCTTGACACAAATTTGTCTTGACAGCCGCCAGAACTACAGAAAGACGAATCCGTGCGAATCGACCAGAGATGAAAAACAAGTGATAGACATGTGCGAGTGGGGTACACTGTGCGAACTTGAGCATTTTAATGCATCATGCATCAGTGTATTAGAGACAAGTAGAATATTCAGGAGTGGCAACTAGTGTGAATTACGAAATTGGTGTGAATTGAAGAACGGTGCTCCGATTAAATTCGTGGCCAGTGATATTAATTAAGTATTAAAACTTGGATTAATTACAAGTGTTCCATTTGCCTTCCATAGTCACGATCCCGTGGCGATATTAATAACGATCGGTATGAAAAGACATTTGAATAAATTTTAAAAATAATTTAATTCAGTAATCTAAATCATTTAACAGCTTAAAATGTTTTTTATCGTAATTAAAATTTATTTTAAGGTTTAATTTGTTAAAAATATCGTATTTTGTATCGATTTGTAAGTATTACTTACATTGAAGTAAATAATACATTATATTAATGGCTAATAACAACGATCAGAGCTGCGTACTTTGGACGCTTTCTCTGTAATTAGAAATATGTTCTCTTAAATCTCGTCATGTAGGAGAAGGTACAAAGCAACGGAGGTGTGAGTAGAATATGATTTTATTGGCTGTATTACCTCAGAACCAAATGATGGTGATCGTGAAGATGACACACGGGATGGCACAATAAGGTAGAGATGAAACCATTGTAGAAATACCCATTTTTTGACACAATTTCCGATAATTCTAACGAAAATATTATCTCCAATGTACCTAAATCAAATTTAAACTGTCAACATCATAAATATTATGAATATTGTTGGAATGTGACACTGAAGAACTTGTTACAAATCTGCACGTACAAATTATGAAAATCATAGAATAATTCCGTGCAGATAGATGCAAAGCATCAGACTAATAATTATAACCAATGCTAAGTGTACCACGCCCGCTCAGCTACAGGCCTTGGATCGTGGTCAGCATTCCTCGCAACCATGCCAATATCACACCAGCCAGCTTCTTGGTCTTATTCAATATGAAGGTTACTTATTAAAATTTCAATTATATCAACGCAAGGAAAAATCTAACAGGTGTGCTGTATATCCTTGTATATCTTAATCGCGTTAATTAAAAACTTTACCCCTTCAAATTATGGTAAACTGCGCAAGATCGACTTTATTTTCGCATTTGATTATTGTTGTGATAAACGATTTCGCCTAATTTAATATTATTAACATTAAATTCAAGTCACAAGAAACTGAAAACCCTTGTCAATTTTCTTCCGTGATATTTATTTTTTCCATTCTGTATACTTATTTTAATTTTATTTTATTTTAAGAACACGGTTTATCAAAAATAGTCCCACAAAAAATATAACTATGTAAAGACATTAATATTACACGATATTTTTTAAATTAATTTTTTTTCAAGAACATAAATTTAAATGAATTTTTATCACCAGAGTCTAGATATATTATAGATGCCTCACAGTGACAAAGCTATTCTATAAGTTCACTTAAACAAGTAGCGACATATTGTATTGTTTCATGGCAATGATAAATTTAAACCGTAGATGACGATAGTGAAGTTGATATCGAATAAAGAGAAGCGAGGTATAAATAAACACCTTATATACAATTTAAGAAATTTAACAGATGTAGTGGTCGATGGGGGTGGAATCGGTGAACGTTAAATTGTATAAAGTGATTATTTTAGCCAGCATGTGTCAGGCCGTAAGCTCTGTTAATACCGCAAGACTTCCATACCTACTTAACCATATAAAATAACTTCGTCTTTATGAGACATCTATAATATATAATATCTTGATAAATATTTTGCACACAAGTCAGTAAAATATTACGATTGATAGTTTGGGAAAATGAACAAATACACATTATAAATTTATCGTAGAGTTGTAAAGCGCAAAGCTTTCAAGGCCAACGATATCAAAATACGCGACGCGCGTATTGTTCGGCCTACGCTTTACAAGCGGGTATATTGTTTCCAAAACGACTTCATGATATAAAAGCAAAGGTAGCAATATCCAAAAAATTAAAAAAATGCTTTGCAGTCACCGAAGATTTAGAATTTACTGTTTGTACTTTATTTTATTTAATTTAGAACGTACTGAATTGTAGATTTTTTGTTTCAAAATCGTGTTTTCTGTGTTTAGTATAGCTGAACGGCAGTGAAAACGTAAGGACAAAATGGTGTTTTCTATAAATTTAAAAGCTATGTTTCCTACACGATCTCAAATTCTGTACATTATAAATTAGTAAGTTTTGATGAATGCATTATTTTTTTTGAATATTTGCTTTTATACCCCACATATAATGTTGTTATACTGAACTTATTTGACAAACGACCCAGGTTCAAAGTTTTTTCTTTTAGGTTGTTTAAATCAATCGGGTGATATATGCATAGTTAGAATTAAAGTAATTTTTTTAACAATAACATTTTTATAAGTTAGAAGAAAGAAAACACGTTTGAAGAATAGTATTTTTTTTAATTTGCAGTTCTTTAAGATGAATTTTTCAAATGAAATATAAAATAGGTAAAATAGCATATAAAATAGGTAAAAAAATGTACTTAATTGATTTGATACAGGATAATTTTGGGGTAAATTTTTTCAATTTTATACTTATTTATTTATTTATTCAAACATACATTGTGAGGAGATAGTACCTAATATACTTTTATATTACGTTATGTATATTTTTTTAATTTTACAGTGTATTACTGTTTTATAGTTTAATGTAAAAGTTAATCACTGTCTCCTTAACTAGATCGAGGTCTGTGAGATATTTCACTTATCATCTTTTCAAGGTAATAATTATCATATTTATATAATATTCTGATTCTCGTTAGCGTAGTTTTGATGCCGAGTTATCCATATTTAAGAAATCGTGCTTTAAACGCTGCGTAAAATATGCGTATGATAAATTATTATGACTAGTATTTAATATCAACAGACGCATATTAAACGTAACATAAACATTAATAAATAGGTATTACTGGTACTTTGAATACGAAATGATACAACTTGAAATTAGAGCGAGATCTTTTGAATGCAGAAATTGTAATAATAGGTTTCTATTGTTCTATTCATTGTATTGTAATCATTTGGTGATAAAGTAATTTCGAAACATTTTATGGGTGGATAGTCTAAATACTAAGTCAAAAATATTCAAGCTGTACCTGAAAATTCTGTACCATTATTGAAGTTATAGTGAATATATTTATTATTTTACATATTCAACTAATGACAGCAAAAACATACCAGTACCTAGAGCAAGAACAAAATTTTAGCAACGGTTCTGTGTGTTCTTAGCAACAAAATTTTAGGAAACAGTTGAAAATAACTCTGACCAATATCTATAAATAAAATTATTGTTATCATTGATTTGTGTAAATGTAATTCATAGTTTTGTATTCTTAGGAAAGCGAAGATATATTGTTATAAAAAGTTTTTATAAGTTATCCTTCATTTATAATTTTGTAAATTTTATAATTTTGTAAATTTTAATTTAGTTTATTTTAAGAATATCGTAATTCATTAGATTTTACTGCTGGACGTAATGGATTAATGTGACTCCTTTACCACAGACATCGGCCTAGTTAAGGCTACAGTGAATATCTTTTACATAAAATATAAAACAATGATATAATTCACTGAAAAAAATGAAATATAAAAGTATATAACTCTGCACTCCCGTGTATGCCTAAATAAATACACAAACAATAAATAATATTTTTTATTGTAATATCGCTATTTTAAATACACAATTTTTAATGTGTTGACATCATTATCATAATAAAATACGGCGAATTTTGTTGAGAAATGCTCTGAATAAATTTGAAAAAATCCCGGTTGGGATGGCTAAAACCTATTGAAATAAATATTCTATAATTTTTAAAATTCATTTTTTTAAACATTTATGTATAAGACTCAAATATGTTTTGAACAGTCGAAGACTTTAACACAGAGCTTGAACATTTTGCACCAAAATTTTTATCGTGACGATCCACTGCAGCATGAAGGCGTCATTCCATGATATTTCTTGATAATGTAATCAACAATCGTTTGGTGGCGTATCTACTGATTGTACTTCCGGTCTCTTCTAGAGTAACCTGCTTGCATCTTTCCGTTCCTCACTGTGTCCATGCTCTTAATGTAATCGTCTAAGTCTCACTTCCGTCTGTAAGACAAAATCATTTCGTTTAAGGCAAAATATAAATTTTGCAATTCAGCCTGTGTACAAACAACCAAAGGAACAACTATACACGTATAATTATTGCTTATTTACTTATTAGTTAATCTTTGTCTTCTCTCTCTTTCACCTTTATGTTCGTGACTATCATTACAAGTACTCCGCAATTAAAGTTACGGAGACTACGATTTATTTAATTCACGCCACATAATAAGGTACTCGCGTTTCTGAACACCGTGCCACTGGACAATGGTATATTAATCCTCGTTATATATTGTCACTTGTCGTGACTGCGGGAGAAATGAATGAAGACACTGGAAATTACATTATCGATTAATTATTTAATGATTTATTCCTTATTCAATGTACAAAGTCACTTAACACGAATTTTCCTTATCCTTTCCTTAATCCACGCGATTTCGCAATGTATTACTCGTGTATGAACATTTTATTATCGCTGGGTAACACGTATTTATCACTTGCTGGAATAGTCTGTTCTCGCACCTAGTATTTATCGCTTATTATCAATGGCAGTTAGGTACTTTGATTTCGCTCGATATATGTCGCTTCGCAATTCACGACTGGCCACCCTGGGCATCGTCTCGCGGGTTGCGATCGATTTTGCACTGAATAGAACTGTCAAATACGACAACTCTACTACTCGCCGCGGCTCCGTTCCATATTTATATCTGAATGCTGATATTTCCGTACATTCTAGATTATTCTATTAACAGAAGGTCCTGTCGCTTCTCGTTTGTTCCAGTTGTTTAGACGTTTCGTGAAGGTTATAAACAATTGTAGATTTCTGTAGACCGTTCTCGATGTTTCCATAGTGTTGTTCCAAGTGACATATTACCAGAGATTCGAACAGTGCGTAAATTTTATTAAGCATCTCGTAACAATATTATATCCAAATATTAAGATTTAAAAAAAAGTCTAAAATCTCTTATGTGATCGATTACAATCGAGTACATTTTTAACTCTTATCTCTTACATATTATTTCCCACCTCCACATCAATTTCCTCCTATACCTATTCCAAACTCTCTTACTAACTCATTACTTTTTATAATTTTTATATTCAGTAGCAAGAGATAATTTTAATATTGTCTGTTGCTTACGATAAATTGATTTATAAATTGTCTAGTCTTATCCAACTTTGTAATTAATTTACTACGCTTAAAACTTGTACGATTTTTTGTAATTGGTTTATACAATGCACACTGTTCTCTAACATCATAATGCTTGAAACTATTCAGTACTTATTAAAGAGTTAAGGTTGTTATTACGGTCGTTAGACATATTTAACTGCCTCCGCCCTTTACTTCCTAATCAACCTCCGCGGGAAAAGGTCGTCCTCCTGATGACGTTGAATAAGAATTCAACGAAACGTCGAGAATTGTTTCTCGGAAAAACATACGGTTCGTATAAAATATCCGCAACCACTTACAGTTAAATATTCAGTACTTAATAAATAAAATAATATTTGACTTACTTTTTACAAGATGATTGATTTGACGTAAAAATAATTAAATATTTGAAAATTATATTATAAAGTCATTTGAGAACCACCTTATTTCAGAAACGATTCTGTCTTAAGAAACAACAGTTAACCTTGTCAACAGCGGTACAATTAAAAAAAGTGTCATAAGAATTTTGCAATTGCAATGCTTTAAGTAGCAATTCTGTTTTAATAAAATATGCATTTAATTTAGCAAATATTTGTTTTTATTTTCAAATCAAAAAATAAAACAAGCGCAAAGAAAACGTTTGATAAAGTAGTTGTGACGTAAACAAAGATAGGCAGATGATGTTAAAGGTTGGCGCCATCCCACATGATTTTTATAGTTTGATTAAATTGTTCGTGCATATAATTTATATTCCAAATTTCTTATCGTGTCGAATAAATAAAATAAGACGATAAATATAAATGTGTAATACGAAAAATAATAATTCAAATACGAGCTTTCAAAATCAGATTGCCATCATAAAAATATTTACACATGAATTAAATAAATTATTTTTCTGTCTGTTACCTTAAAACTCGAGAACGGCTCAGCCAATTTTAATATTTTGAAAATTTTAAGGTATATATTATCAGGTGGCTGAGAAGTGAACTTACTATATGAACAGAAAGGTTCTTGATTGGTTAACGTGGGGGATGATGGAAGCGCCTTGTTTAGTCTTTGAGCCCACGACTCCCCTTTGATAAATTTGAAAAATAAAATGAATGATTGACTTTTGAAGTCAAAACTGTATTTTTATTTACTACTCTAGCCACAGACGATCAAAATATATAGAAATGAGTTATAGTACATGTATTGGTACATAACATGGTGCCACGGATGATTCCAATATGTTTGCCTTGTTTAAAAAAATTATTAAGAGCTTGTAAATTATGAATGAGTCGAACTAAATACACTTAAAACGTATAATATCTTAGTAAAATGTATATTTTTACTTGAGAGACTCGGTTTGGAAAAAAATTAAAAAATTAAAAAAAAAATTTCAACGTTTTTTTTGCTACGGAATTTAATCATGCAAAAATAAAAACTTTATCCTCAGTATAAATGTGACTTAGCATACGTGAGGGGCCATTCTTCCACTGTGATCAATCCCCCTTTCCTAAAGAACGGGTTTAGTAAATTGTAAATTTGTAAATTTTTAAACTCTGTGGCCACATCTGAATAATAATTTTCTTTATGTTTTTTTTCTTTCACGATATCTAAAACTCATTTCTCTGCATGTATTCTGGAAAGAATCTGTTGTTGTATCTGAGAAAAATAAAAGTTGATGTATTTAAAAATATTTTTTTTGAGTTGTGTATACAAAGGTTTTCTGCTAGCGTACGAAATTAGATCTTTAAGAGAATTAATGACTCATTGATCTACAAATTTGTCGTAAAATAAGGTCATTTCTTTACAAGACTAAATGTACAAGAAATATTATACAGTTGCGGCTTCTTTGGACAATCAACTTTAATAAAATAAAACGATTCGACAATGCTCAAAGAATGGTGGCTTTCATCATAGAAAAGAATACTATTAATTGTTGTCGCTCGAATGTTGATAATTCATAAATTGAAATGAGAAACTTGTCGTAGTGGCATATTTCATAAACTAATTACTTAAGACTGAAAACGTGAATCGAAATTATTTATACTCTAAATAATGCTGGCTTTCCATTCACCCACGAATGAAAGCAAATAAAATACAATACAATTTAATAGCCAGGAACTGTTGCTACATTATTCTTATTGTATGTGACTTAAACGTTCTCTAATGCAGGAATTTTGTCGATAAATTTTTTGATGGCTAATTAAAAATTCTACGAAAGAGTCAAATACCACTTGAATATTTGTTCACAATAATTATTTAATTTATATAAGCGCAGACTTCAATCCTCTTGTATTCGCGTAATTTACGTACAGAATTATAATCTTTGATAAATATAGTTTTTTTGTATTTTACATATTAAAAAAAAACATTGTTTGAATATTATTGAGAATCATCAAAAATACTTTCATGGAACGTGGTTTTGGGAGACAAATGGAAACAATGGAAATTAAGTTTAGATTAATTTATTAACAAAGAAAGTCACTGGACACGAGATAAATTCTTACGTTCTTACTTTTAAAGTCGCCGAGTATTCCATAAACTTATTATTGTACTGTTCCTTAATTCGCACTAATTAATGTTGTTCTTATTGTTTTGATCAAGTTCTAGTAATCTCCGTTCCATGTTCGCACGTAGAAACTTCTCGCCTCGGTATTCCTTTATTCACCGTCGCTGGAATATATGCTGGTCACGCATATATTCCAGCGATAGATAGCAATGAATTGATGACTCCGCGTTGGATGATGCCTTTTATAGATAAATTCCTTCGAGAGAATTGTTCTAGAGATTACGAGACGCTTGTAGAGCGTTCTAGATGATTCCAAAGTAGTGTTTTAGTGCGTAATGGAATCTTCGAAAGAATGCGGTCATTAATGAGTGACTCTGCGTTGTAATTATGTATATAGTTTATATAATCACCCGTTGATAACAACAACTGTAGTTGTCGAAACTAGTCGTGTGGTCATAAATTCACAAGTGGTCTTAGACATGTGATATTTATATATAATTAAAATATGTCATTACACAAAGTTAACGCCAATTCAATAAATAATATGACCCTGCGTTGCGTGCATAATATTCGAGAGTTTTTGGTCACGGATGACTGACCCTGAGTTGATTGTTATTATTCGGTAGGTTTTTCATCTCGGTACAATACTATCAAGTGGCATTATATATTTTATTTAAATAATACAATTCATAAGGTTATTCAAAGATGTTGTTAATTAATTTAAATTTATATTTATTTTATTGCATTTGTACATTGTTGTAGACAATTGCTTAATGATTTAAGTTTCTGACCAAATTAGTACTGTCATCCTTTAATCAAGTTTATGTGAATATCTTCTATGATCCCAGATATTATTACCCTCCAATCGTCTTTGGCTTGTGGTTACGCCCAAAATCAACCTTCGGTTTACGAAATTATTGCTGGATAGACTCTCTAGAGGATTCAATGTAACAATCATTACTTAATAATTTTCAAAACCTCAAAGGTATTTTGAAACGATCCAGTTTCAAACCTGAGTAAATCTGACATCAGAAGGAAGGGACAAGAAATACTAAATTTAAATTAAATTCACAAATTAGAAGCACATTTTTCAAAATGCGTTTAAAATGTGGGAAACTTCATATGATAATTTTTTGATAAGAAATTTGAGTTTGGTGAGTGATTTATTTATTTGTCTTCAGGTCCAGTGGTGTTCCCCCCCTCTCCCCCCGGCAACCCCGCTGAGACCAGCGGAGTGGTGGTGGGCGCTTCAGGGTACGGTTTCGTGCCCCCTAGCGCACAAGGTAACAACTAAGTAGAAATGAGCAATAGAAGAATCATCCTTCCCTGAAACCGTGTATTTATTTTCCCAAAACAATCCTCCCTTAACACGTCCACTAGATTTCTAGTTAAATGAATGTAGCAAAAAACCTTTTAAAAATCCTCCCCCCTAATTAAATCACAAATAGGCGGCTTTGTTTAAGGTCGCCTGTTGTACCTGAATCGGGAATAAATAATGTTAGCGAGAATTTAATGTAAGTATAATAGAGAATTCTTGATTACATAATAAAATCGAAATACTCCTCGATATCCTCAACATCTTGTCAAAAATTTAATATTGGTTCATCATTCTTTTATTGAGTTTTGATCTGATTGGATTCGCGGTACTCTGAGTGCTCGCAGAATTAAATTACAATTATAATTTTCATTCGTTCTTGTTTGGAATATCTGACAGTTCCCTTTTTAGTGTTGTTTTTGGCATTTTATAAATGCTATAATTTATTTTATTTTACATGATACATTGTGTGAGGTTTTTTCTTGTGAGAATTCCTTTCGCAGCTAGGTGTTATGTTAGACTATTTTTAAACCAGTCATTTTTTATTTATATCACCAAGTCATGTTTAGATTTTAAGAAAACTCTGTAACTTAATAAAGAATACAAAAAATAAAATTGTTTGTTTCTATCAGAAATTTTTCAAAATATAATTGTTCTTCTTAGGGCCGGTTGCATCAACTCGGTTCATGGTAATATTTCGTTTGAAGCATAAATTTTTGCGTTCTTCACCAATCAAACAACCTGTTTCCTAAAAAAACTATGCTTTAAACGAACTTTTACTTTAATCTAACTTGATAAAACCGGGCCTTAATCATCTACGTATTTAAATTGTGTATTAATTGTAATAGCTCCGCTGTGAAGTTCAAATTGTTGGATGTTGGAAATTGTGTCTATTGGATTATAATATTAATAAATACTTTCAAGTTCCTGGTTTCCTAGAAAACAAAGTATTTTGATGAAATATTCGGTGACTTATCTATTGAATATACATGTTAGACAAAATATAAATTTTGATTATGTATACAGTAACTAGTAGATGGTATACATATATTTACTTTCGATAGTGTATATACTAGTTAATGTATACATTATTGAAATTTAAAACTTTTTTGTAGCATATATATTTCGAGGATAATTTTTTATCATGCGTTTTAATAATGAAGAAATAAAGCGATCAGCGATTTAGATGCGATAATTACAAATGCTATAATCTCAATCAAGGCAAGACTAGTGGTATGTAATGGTGTCTTGATATCAACACTGAAGTATGAAAGTGAAACCTGGAGCTGTCAGAATAGTATTAAACTAGTAAATATAGAGGAAATGAGGTGAGATTTAGGTGTACAAGTTAAAAATTCATTTATGATACAGTAAATAACTAACAAATTGGGAGGAAATATAAAGCTAATTTTAACTTGTATTGGTTATATATACAAATGAATCAGAGGTAGTAGGTGTGGTGTTAAGGACAGCGATAGAAGAAGTGTGCAATTTGAGATTCAGCATGATCAGGTAAACCAGCTCATTGAAGCCTCGACATAAAGCTTTCATGAGGAGATGTATGTTGATGTCAGTTTTCATGAGGAGATGTATGTTGATGTCAGGACAAAAGAGTGTACCTCTACTTCTGAAACGGTGTAATGATAAGTTAATTAGACTAAATTTAGTGAAACAGCCCTTCGATTATAAAAAATAAATTTAATTATACAATCATGATTATCCTGAGAGCTCTAACTAGAAAATTGTACATCAAACGTCAAGTCAATTCAAGACACATTTTTTACATTGCAAAAATATAACACGGTTTACGATTCCTACCTTCACGTTTTGCACAATACTAATTAGTCAAATATAAACAGTACATTTCTCATCATTTTTTAGTAATGTGATTTCAAAAATACAAACATGCTACTTGGAAGGCATATTTTATGAATGATTATACTGGATGCATAGTTTATTCGGATATCTGAACATGATTTTCAAACGTAATCTTCCACTGCGTGTTCAAAAGTAATCTTTACTTCAAATGATTTTTTTTTATAAATATAGAAGACTAAAAACTTTGAGTAACGCAAAGAGGCACTGTAAGATGGACGTTGCACATTGGATATGGATAGAAAAGAAACTGGTGGATACGAGTAGTTGGTATAATTTTATTTGCTAAGAAAATTGAATGGCAGCATCCAGTAGAACCGGAGGGAAATCAAGAAGCCAATAAGCCACTTTAAAATCCATCAGACTGACGAAAGCATCAAATACGTTACAGAGAATAACAATGGACAGAGAATAGTGGCAGATATTTGAGAAGGCTTTCATCCAGCAGTGGATAGAAAACGGCTAATGATGATGGTATTTATGCTAACACGAGTAATTAAAGGGAAGCTTTTGATATGTGGCGTTGGAAGCAAATGCTTGGAATCCTTTTGATAGTATTGTGCACTAGCGCTTCAATTTGGATGCAAAGAAGACTTCACGACTCATCTGAAATGCATACCTACTTTAATTTTTCTCACCTTACTCACAGAGAAATCTTGGAGAAGCTGATAGTAACTGGAATGGTAGAATGCCATAGAAAAGGGGAAAATAAAGAGGCTAATCTCCAACTCGAAGGACTGATCAGATCAACGACGATAGTGACAATCCTGTTGAAATGGTATTCGAACCGCGGGCTGCAGAAAGAGATGGAATAAATTGTTAAAAACATCGGCAGACCACAACTAGGAGGGCACTATCCTCAATATCTCGTTCCGGGTTCGATTCCTGGTGAGGTCAAAATACAACTTTGTGATTTTCTAGAAACCTGAGTATTTTTTTGATGTTGCTACAATCACTGATTCTCATTGCCTGTTGCGTAAAAATAAGATAAAAAACTGATCGACTGTACAAGAAAATATTTTAATTATGTACCTACATGTAATTATACGGTATGAAAGTACTTTTTATGTATATGAGAATATTAAATTTTTTAAGTAAATTTCTAAATAAGAAACATTTTTTAACAATATTTAAATAAGAGAAATTATAAATCTCAAACTCAATCATGTTCCAATCTAATTTGTGCAACAGCTTAATATTGCATCAGAATGGATCTGATGATCTTATAAATAATATGTTTCTTAAGGTTTTTCATATTTTCTTAAAGTTATGATCCATATAACGGCAATTCAAAGTGCTAATTTTCAATGTTTTATATTCGGTTTAATGGAGAATCAAAATGAGCCACCATCGCAGTATTGTTGCAATAATTAGGTAATGCGTTTCTAGTTTATCTGGATAGAATTCGATTTGATTCAGTAAGTCAGGACTGTCAATTTTATTATGTAAAATTTTAATTAAAAGAGACAGAAATGCTTAGAATTAATTCACCGGTATTCAATGAAAGTACCTACTGGACATGATATTTATTTTACCTATTGAAATCAAATGACAGAATCCAGCGCCTAACGAACCAAGAAATGCTGAAATGTATGCAAAATATTCTGACAGTTGGAAATAATTAGGTTAAGTGAATTGTTTTGAAATAAAGGAAAACCCCAAACCTTTTCTCCCTTCATGTTTATTAGATTTATTTTGAAATACACACAATATCCGGGCCGCGTATCGCCGCGTGTAATATGACTGAGTGCTGCTTTACAAAGTAGAGTGGACCCCCGCTCTATACCTGATGTGATAAACCCCCCCATCATATTAAATGTGACGCGCGCCCATGCCGGTCCGCTGAAATAATCAAATAAAAATCAATCCGGATGCTTTCAACTTGTATCCAGGCAATGGAGAGTACGTATTTTGCTTGGTGATGAATCTAAACTTGAATGAATATTTGGCCTGTTTTCAAATTCGGTCTAGGAATCTCGTTCAAAATTTATAAATTATAATTTAAAAATAAAAAATATAAAAGAAATAATATTAATAATAAATAAAATATTTCTGGATCAACCGATAGAGAATCCAAAATACACATTAAATACAGTACCCACGTACCGACTTGCGATTTGCTTCTATAAAAAAGAGTAAATGAAACATGATCACAATTGTATTATGCAAATGCAATTCTCATAACACCATTTTGTTAATAACAGCGCACAGAGCATTTACAATTTTCTTTACACCTTTTACAAACGACGATGACGTCACTTATAAGAAATGGTATTGGTTAAATATCACTAACAAAACCGCCATCTAAGTTTTGGATTGGTGAGTTGTGACAGTGAAAATATTGCGATACATGATGCGCGCGAATTTCGTTGAATCATAAAAGTTCACTCTAAATTTGCCCAAACAAGTATAAACTCCATAATAAGGCGCAGTCAAAAACTCAATACGTTATTTAGTTTCATTAAAATTCGTTAATAATTTTTAACGAATCACATTTTATCTGAATAGCTCCGATTTATCAGTACACAGGTAATTACTTGATAATATAATTAAATAAAAAGAATCATCGTATCGAAAAAATTATTATCAGATTCCCCTCGTGTAAAAATATGATATTTTCACTAAACTGAGGCATCAAAGTTTTAAATTATCATTTTTACTTTGATATTTTTTACGTCCACCAGATGTTTTTTTTTAATATCATTATATTCTTATGAGTAACTTCATAATTCAATTAATTAATAAATTCATACCTGATTTCAGGCATGATTTCAGAACTTGTTCTAAAAAATATTTTTATGAAAGTGAAACAAAGAAATCTTGAATCAAGACAGGAAAAATTCAATAGATAAATGCTTTACGTAAAATATTTTTAACATTGTTAAAAACATGTAAAATTTAAAAAAAAATGTACATTTGTGTCTTTTGTACCTGCTGTAAATTTATAATTATTTCATAATGTATTGATGTAAGTGCAGTTTATATCGGCTTGGTAAGCTGCCTTGTTTTAATATGGGATCAATTTGTGCAAGTACCTATGGAAAAAATGCGTGAAACATATTGAAAAGTTGGATATGTGCTTAAATGCATAATACAATAATAAACAACTTTTCGAAATGTGTGTCCGAGTGTGAGGTAAATAGGAGTATATAGATTAGTCATAGAAAATAGTTCAACAACGTCAAGTCTAATTGAAATATGTTTTAATAAAAAACTTTAAATATTATTTAAATAAGGTAAATATGTTTTGGGAGTATTTGTATACTTCCACAATATGCTATTACACAAAATGTAAGAATTTTGAGGCGACTTTCATAGTTACAATATTCCAAAATAGATAAGAATAAAAAGAACATTGATTCTTTCATTCACATTCATTCTTCTCAAAAGCAAAAAATTACAGTTGGGAATCCTGATCAAAGTATTAAGTTAAATTAATGAGTTTCTCGTAAATGATTAATATTAATTTTTCAATAAAATATCTGTGCACTAAAATATTATAATTGTAAAATCCATACTTAAAATGAACAATTTGTCAAGTAGTTCATTCTCCTTCTTAGAACCATACTTCTTAATTTACAAGGAAAAATAAATTGTCAATATTGTAAACTATTGAAAAACAAAATAGCTAGGGAAGTTAGTGTGTAACTTGTTATATATTTGTAGTCAACTATATACGTCAATATAAGTATCCTGATTTACATCCCTCCTTTATTAAGTATATGATATGTCCCTTTCAACAACCCTCTTTAGTTTTGATTCCAGCGGTCACTTTTGATATTGAAAAAGATTTCAATACCGATAATGCATTACATCCCAAATTGGCGGGTTCCTCATACAAGGATCAAGTATTATGAATGAATATTCTAGTACGCCTTTATTAAATTCTGAAACGGACGGAACATATTTGATAAATCTTCCGATATCACAAATATTTCTTAATGTATGAGTGAAACAAAAAGTTATAATCAGATATTTGTATGGAGTAAAATTTTGTACATTTGAAGAGGCTGAAATGTATCATTTTGTCGGTCTAATACTTGAACGTGCTAAGTATGACGAAAATGAAAAATTTACCTTTAAGCCGGATCCAGAAATTTCATGCCTGTAAGTCAATACTGATGTCGAAAATATGAAAAATTTAAAATAAAAAGAAGACAATTTTTGAGATAAGCTCGAGATAAGGATAAAAATCAATTAAGTATTTTAAGCTGCATAGACTGATGGACTGGTCGTGTTGAAAGAATGTCAGACGATAGGACATCAAAGATTATGACCAAACGGGTAACTTGGTGAAAATGGCCTAGCGACATATCAATGAAGAGTTAGGCAGACTGCTCAGAACGAGACAAGAGCAGGATGAGAACACATAGAAACCGGAAAAGGATAGTCAGGGTAGGTGTCGATTTCTAGTAGTAGTTGTTAAAGAAGCCAGTTCTATTCTGTAGTTCTGAATGTAGAGGCGTGAAGAAAAAGCGAAGGGAGTTTTATCTTTACCATTTAGGTTTTGCGTGTTACAAATTATTACATGCCACCGGCACTTAATTCTTACCAGTGAAAGGAGATCGGAATGATGGCGTGGATTTATTTAAATAAGACATTCGTACTAACGGTTCTGTTTAATTGCACATTGAGATCCTACTTAAAGTATTTCACGTATTTCATGAGTTACTAGTTATAGTTGAGAATTGTTGCAAGTTGCAAGTTTAATTACACATAGAACTGATGCAGCAAAGGGGCAGAATTGGCTTGCTCTTTCGCGCCACTTTTTGTCTAGCATTGTCCATAGATTTTTATCGTAGGTGGCCGTTTGGAGTTGCCAGAGAGTTGCCATAAATTCGGAACATTTTAAATACTATGTAAAACATCGTGATCATCAATACAACATCAATATATTAAAATACAACCAAAACTCCAATATATTTATAATACTCGTGGTTCGAAATAAGCCTTGCGAAAAGCACAAAAACACTTTTACTTTCCATAATCAAACAAATCACTTTAGGTATAGGAAAAGTAATCAATTTCACTACCAGATACAACGAGAATGTCGTAAATTTTGTTGTTTGAATATAAAAAATAAAATTTAACAACCCTTTTTGAAATCAAAACGACATCGAGACAGGCGGGGATTGGCTTCGGATTAAATGCACAGAACAAAACAGAAGAACGGACACCGCTAATGGATGAAATATGACGCAGCCGCAAAAAGCCGCCCCAATTGTATTTGCATTAGGAATATTTGAATATCTGTGACAAAAAGCGAAGTGCCGATTTTGCTGTCACAATCGTGACACGTGGGACTGGATAACAGGAGTGCTGAAAGGGGTGGGGATTTAATATTTTTTGTGATGTTAGGATTCGGTATTCCCAGCGAGACTGTGGCCTCCGCGCTTAGAGAACAAACGTAGAAATGGGTAAAGATTTTATATAAAAAAAACGCCTTACAGTGGTCGCATATGATGTGTAAAATTTGACATCTCACAATTTAAAATATCAATTGAGCAGCAACAGAAATTAACATCAAAATTTAATAAAGCTAATACCTACATATTTATTAATTAGTAAATACAAGTAATGAAAATGTATGTGCATTTATTTACTATTGAATTTTGCCGCACTAGATAGGTACCGTATATCTGCATACGCATTTAGTTTAGAAATGTGTTTGGTCAATTATATGTTTTTATTTATTTTCATAGATGGTGATAATACGCCGCCATACATAATGTATGAAAACTTTGAATAAATATTTAAAAATAATCAAATAAATTACATAAAATTTGAGAATGTAAATCATTAACGGTAGTTATTGTTTACATTAATGGAAAAAAAATTAACTATTTGTTCGAGAGTTTCGAAGATATAAGCCAAAATATATGAGAGTTACAACATCCACATGTTTGACACCAGCCTCGCAACATATATACAAAATCAGAAGCATTGGCTGGTAGGTCTTCGCTGTGATGGCACTTGCTGAAATTGATTTGTTTATAAACGATAATTATTTTCCATCGCGCGTGCTCCGCGCGCGTTCATTGGTTAAATGAAATTGTGCGCGTGTTATTTCCTGTTACGAATCTCCATCCTTGTTCACGAAATCACTACCACAGATTGCAGGAAAGCAAGAGGAAAGATGTTACACATCAAAAATATTCCTAAAAGGATGCTGAAATGATTGATTCAAATAGTTTTATTTATATAATACACTTTTCTAACACAGATATAAAACTTACCTAATTTTTTAACACAGATATAAAACATGAAAAACTCATATTAAATAGTATTATTTATGCTTATTTACTCGACACTAAAACATCCTAAATGGTATAAAATAAAATGCACCCTAAAACATTTCATTTCGTGAAGAAATGAATAGCCATCTCTTATTTTTTTTTCTCCTTTTTTTTTCTTTTTACGTTTATAATCTGATTACTGCATAATGCACTGTAAAAATAACGATTTTCTTTTTAACTTATTGATTTATTTATACAGAGTACGAATTTTTTTTCTTTTATAAATCAAAGTTATGAAAGAAAAAGTGATTAAGGAAAATGTATATTTATTATGTAAGCACATGTATGTGTAATAACAGGTGTTGGCTATTTTTTTCTGTTGATATATACAAACATATTTGTGTATTTTAATATATTTCATGCTAAAATTTTTATTTTTTATTTTTTTAAATTCTTTCACAGTAAAAAAGACATGTAACCTTCTGTAGAGATTCTTATGACCGTGACTTAACTTAAAATCGTTTGATGAACCTGCTTCCACATAATCAACGCTACCTTCTACCGATTCTTGAAAGATACCTATATCTTAATGCTTTTTTTAAGAACTTCAATGGAATGTACACCTACAAGATGTCTCGTAGCTAGTAGCAAAAACTTTGCTAGTCTTCTTGTATTCAATTTTGAAAATAAAATATTATTTACACTTTGGGTGACTATTTACAATTTAGGAGATAAGCGACATCAAGTTAGCAATTTTTTTCGGAATTTCTGACTCATCTTTATTAAAACGTTTGACTATAATGAAATTAATTTATACTTACCTATTGAATATTACAAACTCATGGAAGTAAATAAATTATTTTAACTAAAGTAATTTATTCAAGTGATTAACATTGATAACATTAAAAATTTATCACTAGACAAATAAAATGATTAAAACCTTGCGAAAAAAGTTCAAGTTTTCATAATTTTATATAACATGTATCAAAGCGACTTAATTTTAAATATTCGCAAGAAATTACTTTCATGATACTCCAACGTTGTACAGAAATCTTGAAAAAAACTGCAATCCTTGATGTCGCTTATCTCCTTAACTTTCATCCGAAGTGTAATATTTTCTATTCAAATTTGAATGTAAAATACACCCCCGAAATTTCGTTACTAGACACTGAATAATCATTATATCGAGAGATTTTTAATGCATATAATTATCTAATAATTCTGTAAATTATTTTATGCGACTGTCAAAGCCTTTTCTGAGACCTTCAAGAATGTCAACGATTGGATCTATTTTGAATATCTTTAGTATAAAATAAAATTGAATTCAATGATCCACAACCAATTGCGTTAGACATGTCAGTTACTCGGAGATAAAATCTGATTCAGTAAAATTTGACGCAAGCGGCGAATGGAAATTGGTTTCAAATGTCAGAGTTAAGTGATAAAGGTTAAGAAGACGAGGACTGAGGACCTTCGTCATTCAAGACGTTAAGTGGAGACGCCCCGAGATAATCTTAGTAAGGGTGAACATCCCTTGCTGCAGTTCAACGTATTGTAATTTATATTTGGTGAGGGAAACTATAACGATACATTTGTATGAAGAAAACAAATTTACAAACAAACAAAAATTATTTTTATTTGATTTTTCTGTATGTCTTTCTAGTTGATTGATACAAATTTGGTTTTAAATTTCACAAAAATTTGTTCTGAAAAATTGCAACTTCATAATAAAAATGTGTTCTTGGTTACAATTATTGTTTAAAACCTTTATAAACAACTTAAATTTATAAATGGTAGAGTAATATAGCCATATTTCGTTATTAATTTAGAAAATGCATAAATTTGTGTGAACTGATAAATTCTTGCTTGTTTAATAATAAAATCCTCATCATTGGTACAATAATTTGGCACATCCGGAGATTTTCATGAAGTGTGTACTTATACCATAACATACCAATCATTTTCTAGTCGGATTGATCTCACTAATGAGTCAGTTGAAGAGGGTGTCTGACTGATGCTGACCATTCCTCCCACCCCAGCCCTTCTAATTCTCATCCCCCTAGTCTGTCCGTCCGGTGGACTTGCTGGACACGAGGGTATATAATTTAAAGTTACGTACAAATTGGCCAAGAGAACAATGCAGGTACAATAAACCCTCTCAAGTTTCAATAAGAAGGGGAATTGAAAAGACAATAAGTACCTACCTAGTTCACATCAGTGGTTGGGTAGAATAGGGATTTTATATAAAACACGTGGTTAAAACTAAATAAGATTTGAGAGAAAGAACGCTGAACTGTTCTTAATTGCAATGGGTATAGATTTTAGATGTTATTTCAAAAAATAATTTATCTCAACAGGATTAACAGAAATACAAAAAATGTGCCTTAATACACTATGATAATTGCTTTCTAATTGATTTCTTCTTCATTTTTTATTATGCTATGTTAGGAAACATTAATTGCATTTTTGAAATTTTAATGAATCATTTAATAGCAGTAGGTAGATAGAATCTGAACGCTATTCAGTGCGCGCCTGTTAATATCCCGACGATCCCTACGTAAACTCGGACATCTACCAAAATTACATTTTCGATTTTTTTCTACCAAAATATAGAAAATATTCCTCTCCGTGATACAAAATTTAAAAAAATGTGTAGAAAAATGTTTTTTTTTTTACATGAAAACTATGTTTTAGGATTTATTCTGTTAATGGAATCATTATTGCAAAATGTTACAACTTTTAGTGCTACCCGTGTAAGTTAAGTACGTTGAGTTTGGAGGGTATTTTTTGCGATTTCAGAGGTTTGTATAGAAAAATATTGTAATAATTTACTTAATTATCTACTGTGGAAGATATTTCGCGCATTTTTAATGATTGTAAATAACACTGTACCACCCGTTCAGTTGTTTTTTGACCCGGTGAGAAATTTTTATGCTATGGTGAAGAGAAGTGACTTATTCCCACGAAAAGTGGCGAATGTTAGGCTTTTATTGCATGAAACTAATGACTCACAAAGAGTTTAAGTTAATAAATTGAATATATCACAGAAATCTGTTAGTAGAATTTATCAGTCGCTGCAATATAATGTCTTTAAAAACATTAATGTAGAAAAATACAGTCATTTTTTAAGCAAAACAAAACTTCAAACAGCTCGCTCTCCTATAAAATGTTTTTTTTTGTAGATTTCTTAGTTTACGTAGGGAATGTTGACATGAAAATTGACAGAGTGTGATTCTTTCAATTACTCTTTTTGTTGTTTTTTTAATAAATTTTTTTTAAAGCTTTTCAGCTTTTATGATATAATGATTCACCATTCTTATTATCTTTACATAAATAATTTTGCTTTAATTTTTTAAATTTTTCAACTCTTATTAAATTTTATAAAAAAAGATTAAATAATCAGCCTGTACATAAAAAATGCGTATGCATATTTATAATGCGTTTGTACTAGGTTTTGCTGTGCGATCTATACTTACTCATTTGCGTCCATATTTTTTATTTAAAATTTTTCTTGGTTGTGCTTTAAATCTCAATGAAGAAAAAAATTAACAATTATTTTTACATAATGCAATTCGTATCATCTCCGCTTTCTCTGCCAAAATCCAGACACAGCTTAGTAGAACTTCGTCCGATACAGGGATGGTGAAAGTTTCCTGGTCAACCCTCGTGTTCTCTTATTAATCTAAACAATGTGAAGCCTACTGCCCATTTCTGAAATCCTTGTTTAATTCACAAGTACGGAATTTCTCGTGCTTGCCCACGGGCTTCAAGCGTATCATGCGGAAATAGCCAATATCAAAAATCGTTAATATTTATAATTGATTTCATTGACTGTTTTAAGTGTAAATAATCTCGAATCAGTTTCAATCATATATTTATCTGTTAAATTTAAATATATTTTCTTAATTTGAAAACGCATTTATTTAAAGGCAATTTTTTTCATACTTATTTGGTTTACGTTCATTTTTGTTATAATGAATAATATTTTATTTTCACAGATCCAAATATAAATTTAAATATGATATTGTTTTGTGAAATTACTGTACTAAAAATATAATGTAAGAAGTAAAACGTGTGATGTGAGAAATATTTACTATTCAAAATTCAACGAAAAAGACACCCCAGAAGTTTTTGCTACTAGCTACGAGACACCTTGTATATTATAAGAACCAACCTTTTTATCAGCACCGCTCTCTTTTGCACTCTTTCAATCTTCGCCATGTCACTCACACTGCTTCGTTACGACATTGCCGTCTGTATACATATTTTATCATTTCCATATATGGATGTTTCATATGCAAATGGGTCATGCAAGTCGAATAGTTTCAAGTTCAAATATATTTTTAATAAACTATTTCCTTCATTGAGTATTCACGAGGGACTACTCTATAGGACCTATTCTATTAGATGAATATATATATCTGGTACATCAGATAAAAATGGACAAAGAAAACCAAACAGCAGAAATGCCAAGACGAATAGGAATGAGCTAAGCTGCTTCTGGGAAACTCAATTTAGGAAAATTTTGAAATTTGTCAAAATTCAAGCCTAAAAAGAAAAAGTGGAGAAGATGACCCTAAAAAAAGGAATGTGTAGAAAAGGTTAAAATAACACATCGGTCCATGGAGAGATCCATGCTTGGTATTAGCCTAAAATGATGAAATTTGGCGCTGAAGATATCATGGATCGTATAGCGAAGCTAAAATGGCAATGAGAAGGGCATGTTGCAAGGCAGGATGCCACAAGATGGGCTCCCAGAGTTCTGAAGTGGAGATCTTGGGAGAATAAAAGTGGCGTTAGAAGGCCTCAAAAGACATGGCCGCTGTGGGGGTAAGAAATGGCTACAAGAAGCCATCAACAGGGATGGAAGGATATGAAGAGGCTTATTTTCAGCAGTGGAGAGATAAAGGCTTGGGGGCCACATGAGCTTAAGTACTCACTTATGGTAGAGGAAGTACAAAAATAGGGCGGATTGCCTAATTTTAAGAAGAAAAAGAAAAATATATTTCTACATGAGAGAGTACGGACATTATCCTTGGCTTTACCTAACTGAGTTCCTCCAGGGAATGCTTGGCTACAATAGTTTAGAGACTAGAAGGAATGTGTATCTGATTACGCATTTTCATCGATTGTTGCGCGGTGTGATCGATAATCCTGAAATTATGCGGAGCATTGGTTTGTACATTCCCGATCGATAATTACCTAAGACAGCGTCAGCATAGATTGTTTCACATTCCAATATACAGGACCAACCTGCCAATGGTTATGCCTATTGGAAGAGCTACTGCTATACTGAACAATATTACTCTGGATATTGATCTGTTCCATGTCTCTGAGAGGGTATTCCGAAGCAGGATTCTCCTACACCTTTGATGTGAATGATTTTATAAATGTTAAATATTTGCTTTTGTTTATATGTTTCTAACTTATTTATAAAATTTACGAATTAAATTTGTGTTTGTAATGTAAATGTTATATAAAAGTTAAATAAATTGAATTGAATTGAATTGAAAAATAAAGACTGTATAAGAAGAAGAAGTACTCTCAAAAATTTGTAAGAAAATAAAATTAAGATTTGGCTATTTCTGTACCATCCACTTGGAAAGTTTACTGGAGCCAAACCCTTCTAGCTGTATTGAAATCTGTAATACTAACGTCTAATTAAGTGGTCTGCTGCCCTTTGTTGCGTGCTCAGATTTTTCGGATGGACAGCTCCCGCACGTGCGCGCCGAGTGCTTCCAAATTAATAATGCTCTCATGTAACGCAGACAGATGGCGCCAGGTACTAGGTGTACCTAATATTTAAATGAGTTATTAGCCATTCAATGCCCTTTATTAAAATGCCCCGTGTCGTGTAGGAGCAACGGAGTTTGAAGATATTGCAAATGATTTAGAAAATTAAGATTTTTTATTTATTTCTTCGTATATACATACTTTATTACAGTGAAACTAGACTTGAGTCAATGAGTATTTCATTTAGTGTGTTATATTAATTAACCAGTAGAATACTAATTAGTTGGATGTGAAATAAATACGATTATAAATGACCAAGTCCTTTTAGCAAATAGTTTCATTCAAAAATTGTTTTATTTTTATTATTAGTTCTTAGTTAGTTATTCAACATCCACATTTTTTTTGTTTTTTTTTAATGTCTATACTTTTTTATCTTTAGTGTTGGATCCAGATAAAGAGACCATTTCCCCGATAATTGTTGGTAATTCAATAAATAGTGTTTTTTACAGAGAATTTTCTATTTATTAATATTAAAATGTGTATCAATTCATTTAACCATTAAAAATTAATCTTTAATAATCGTTATACGGAATCTGAGTTAAATTCATAATTTATAATTCCTTTTTTTACGAGCACAGGAAAGATAGTACGCTACACTCTTTTGTACTGACATAATAGGTGCCTCACTAATTTATTTTGATTACCGCTTTCTTTTGATTAATCACATTTTAATCACAACGTAATTTTGAAACAAGATTAAAAGATTTTAAAAATCTAATTACTACCTACAATCAGTTTTCTCATTGTTAAGACGTGTATAAATTGTAAATCGCTTGTGTATATGATCGTGTTTTTGGGTGTGTGTGTACAGTTCACAAGGAAGTAATGAATTATTATTACACTAGTTGCTACCCGTTAAAAATGACGGAACATTGGTTCGCGTCTTTGCTAAGCCCTAGTATATATTTTTATTATCTTTTTGGCGATCCGCGGAGAGGCAGCGGTTGCAACATCGCTATCGTTCCCGCCTTCGGATTTGCTGGCCCGGGGTTCAAGCCCCATCTCCGGTCGTTTAATTTTTTTTTTTTGGCATTGTATGATATTTTTCACTAAGTGGGCACTAGCTATATGTTTATTTTTTTTGTTTTACTTAAAAACGTATTCACAAATATTTTTTTTACCTACCTAATGGGTCTTGGAAAGAGAACTATTAATATTCGAATATATGAGTTGTGTGAGTGTCAAAACGTAACCTTGACATGGGTATTGAATATTTTTTTACCAAATTGTAGTCTTTCATAAAATGTGTAGTCACCATGGTAACCAGTATTTTTTCGGTCACTTTTTTGTCGCATATTTTTCTATGTTTATTATTTTTCAGTTATTTTTTTCTGGCGATTTAACATTAGATAAATATTAGGTCCTTACAAATGAAATTGGCGTTTTGCCGTACTGGCAAATTTGATCTCAAATATCTTCTCTTTGGTTAGGAATTCCAAATCCAAATTTATACAGCTATTTACTCATGTATTTGTGTTTTGAAAATTATAATTCATTTGTTTTTTCCTCAATTGTTTTTTTCTTTGCGTCACTCAGTTTACAAAATGAAAAACTTGAAATATCGCGTTATTTACGAGTACGAGTTCCACCGTGGCACCAGTGCTGCAGAAACGGCTCGAAGGATTAATGATGTGTATGGCGACGGTGCCGCAAAAGAAAACACAGTGCGTTTTTGGTTCCAACGTTTTCGTTCTGGAAATTTCGACCTGCAGAACAAGCCCCGTGGACGGCCGGAGACCAAAGTTGATAATGAAGAATTGAAGGCTATTGTGGAAGCGGATCCATCGCAAACCACATCCGAGTTAGCTGCAGGCTGCGGTGTAAGTGAAAAAACTGTTTTCATCCACTTGAAGCAAATTGGTAAGGTGAAAAAGCTTGAAAGGTGGGTACCTCACGAATTGAGTGAAGCAAATCAACAAACGCGCGTTGACTGCTGCGTTGCATTACTCAACCGGAACAATAATGAAGGGATTTTAAATCGAATCATTACCTGTGATGAAAAGTGGATCCTGTACGATAATCGGAAGCGCTCATCGCAATGGCTGAACCCTGCCGAACCAGCCAAACCATGCCCCAAGCAAAAATTGACTCCAAAAAAGTTACTTGTGAGCGTTTGGTGGACTAGTGCTGGTGTCGTTCACTACAGCTTTCTTAAATCTGGCCAGACGATTACGGCAGATGTCTATGGTCAGCAACTGCAAACCATGATGGAAAAGCTAGCTGCTAAACAACCGAGGGTGGTTAATCGCTCTAGGCCACTGCTGCTTCATGATAACGCTAGACCACACACTGCACAACAGACGGCTACCAAATTAGAGGAGCTTCAATTGGAATGTCTAAGACATCCACCGTACTCTCCGGACCTTGCCCCAACAGATTACCATTTTTTTCGAAATTTGGATAACTTCTTGCAAAGGAAAAAATTCAACTTCGATGGGGCAGTCCAAACCGTCTTCAAAGATTTTATTGATTCCCGTCCGAATGGTTTTTTTAGTAAAGGGATCGATGAACTACCTATGAGATGGCAAAAGTGCATAGATAGCAATGGTACATACTTTGATTAAATAAATATATTATAATAAAAAAAAATCGGCTTTATGTTCCTCCCATACTAAACGCCAATTTCATATGTAAGGACCTAATATATAGAAACTAAAGTCCTGTTATTTTTATAAACAGCGAGATTTCCCTAGAGGATATTGACTAGGTGATAAGCCCCCCGCCCCTCATTGTGACCAAGCGTGGTATATTGAAGATACCCCTCCCCCCGCTGAACGGGTCACGTAGTATGGGTACGTTCCCTTACATTTAAAGAATTTCTTAATAATGACTAGCTATAATCCGTCAAATCGTTTTACTATGTATTTCGGCCGCGAATTAAGGCTGTGAGAACAGCGTAGCGTCATTGTAACATCGGACTTTTTAACGCAGAAATGGTGCATTTTTATTTTTATACTTTATTACTTTTACCTCATTATTTTTTACGCTATCTGGTAATGTTTAGTAATAATTGTAATGAGAGTTATGCCTTTTTTGCTTTTGATAAAAAAGTTCAATATGCTTGCCAGCAAGAAAAATGATCTTCACATAAAACATGTGATTATATTAGATTCAATAGAAGCCCTACCTACGTAAGCAATTTTTCGGACTGACAACAAAAAAATGAACATTTGGATGAGAACCCGCATTAGAGCGATATGTTTTATTATTTTGTTAAGGGTTTTAATTATTACTGTTTACTTTAATACTTTAATACTATCATTTTTTGTATATATTTATTTATTTTATTTTATTGTTCATTTATTTCTTAAAGGTGTTTTATTTCTGTGTATTATTTTATAGTGTTTTTAATAATTACTATTTGTTTTTATACTGATCTTTGTTTATATATATTTATTTTACGTGTTTTAATGATTGTTATTTTCTCTTGAATATTTTTTACTTCTATTATTCTTTGTTTTTTTTTTATTTTAAAACGCATTTTATGTTTATGTAAAAAAACATAAATTCTTAATTAATTTTATATATATTGTAAAAGCCCACTGGCGCATTGATAAATAAATAAATAAATTAATACTTGAGTTTTTTAAGTATATACATTTTTTAATATGTTCATTTTATGACATTCATTTGCAATGGATACATGTACTTGTAGAATTGACTTTCTATGGAAATACTGTTAATAGCATTTCTGTACACTGAGAATTTCTAATCATGGAATCAAACGATATTGATTTTGAAGTAGTTAGGGCATCGATAATAAAACGACGACGTATAGTTCTGATTCACATCCATCGTTTATACTGAAAACTCATCGAGATTTTAAAATTGATATGCTCATGTTAAAATGCTTCTAATAAAAATATACCAGATAATTATAATAACAAGTCATCGTCTACTTCCGTTAATTGCTTAGGTAGTGGCAATTTAGTTTCTATACTATTCAATTACTCACTTCAGTCATATTTACTTTTAAGAGTTATAAAAAAGAACGAACATAATTTTTCTACGTTTGTAATAATTGTTCATAAGCTGTATCATATCCCAATAATCCTATTCAATTCCTATTCGCGTAGACGACAAACTATATTTAATATTGTCAAATTTATTTACATACATACAATACATATACGTGTAATTCGTCAATGTGGGCATACATAATATGAAAAATATGTAGAACTGCCAGGTCTGTTGGCAACCAATCAGGCTGAATGAATAGGCTAATAAGATTCCAAAACAATATTAATCCAAAACACATATGGAAATTGTTTAATAATAAAAGAAACATTGACATAATCACATTAACAAAACATTATTTTGCTCTCCTATAAAGTTCGAAATAATCACTAACGCTCTTTTTAATTTCTACCCCCAATGTTATTTTATATTAGTGTTGGCGCTCGCGGCTAGATGGCGGGGTGGCGTTTCTATATTATGTATACAATAATTACACTTTCCCATTGCCCTCGTGTTACTCTAATCTCGTGTCATTGCTTATAACAGCTAGTTCCCAGGCGTAGCTCTTAATGTCGGTCTTTTGAAGATTCTCTTTTAGGGATAGTTTTTATTTCACAATACACTACGCTGAGACATGCGTTATCATTTCACGGGATCGCGGCGGTGGGAGGCAAATGAAATTAATAATTTATTTATCGATCCGTTTATGTACTGTTTCGGGCTTGCAGACGTTTCCGTTTTGTGAATAGTTATCTTCTAAACTTGTCTTCACATTAATTCCTATTTAGTTATTCACCTCCTACACACACACACACACACACACAAAGACAACCTACTATTCCAGATGGCAGCAGACCCCACTGCAGCCCACAGCACTTCGAAGATTTGGCGCGGAAGTAAATATTGAATAAACGAATTTGAAGAAAACGCCAATGTCTACGACACGAGCGAAGGCTCCTTGCCGAGTGCGCCTCGGCCAGCTGATAAGCCCCGCTCGCAGAATTGGTTCCCCGGCATGCGAGCCAATCAGGGGTGATAAAACCCGCTTATCAAAACGACCATAACGACGCGCGGCGTTACACCGTTTTTATTGGTCCATTTATGTTTCTTCACGGTCGTGCGTCGCGCGGCGATACGGCGCTCTCCTTCGCCAGCGAAATGTACGCGAGAAAATTGAAAACTAATGCTAGCAAGGTGAAAGTCACCGTATACTGTGTAGCAAGTAGTGTTTGAATGGGACTAAAATATCTGAAAAGGACAAATGACATTATTCTTCTGTGTATAGTTTTCTGGGATATTCTGCCGTGTATATGTGACCTCTCTGGCCAACGTTTCGAATCCCATTGCAGGGTCCATCATCAAGACTGTTGTGATGAGTGAGTGTGGAAGTGTAGGTTAGGTTAGGTTAGGTTAGTGATTCGATCGAGTTGAAACTTTGCAGGTAGACTTGTGGCTACGATGAATATGATCTAACAAATTTTCGTTTAAAAATATTAATAATTTTAATATAGTTTTGGATTTTTCACAATTTTTTATTACTCCCTTTCGTAGCGTCGCCCGACTCGAGCTTGTTTCCACTAGTAAATGAGAAATAGAGTATAGTAAAAACTTGGTTTTTGTGGGTTAGTTTTTTTAATTTCATTTTATTGATTTAATTTGAACATATAGTAAATTCTGTTAATTCTAAAGTGGTTGGACATGACTAAGGATTTAAATAAAACCAGCAAAATTTGTATATACCAGATTAATTATTTTTAGCATATACCGATTTCGATACTGTATCGATGATATGAGAGAAAAAATCTGTAAGCAATATTCGTAACGCTACAAACTAATACTAATAAAACTATCGACACTGAATAAAGCAAGTATGTACGAGAATATTGCAAGGATGTAGGAGAATATTGCGATTGCTAAACTGGATGCGAGCGCGTCGCAAGCACGCGGGGAGGAGTGACGGGAAGAATACACCCCTGCCACGTGTCCTGTGTCAACGTTGACCCGTATCCCTTCTATCTGGGTCACCGACACCAACCTTCATGTTCGTGAAATTATAAAACACGACACGAAACAAACACTCGTGTGTCCCGCTGATTGGCTGAATTGGATGGAAGCCGAAATAAAACATATTTCGGCGTTTCCGACGCTCTGAGCCATTGGGGTTACTCGTAAACTCATCGTCTTTTATTTATCCTCGATTATTAACAAAGTAAGTTAACAAAGCTCGGCATAAATTGCTCTTATTAATAGTAATACAGGGAATTATTTATAACCAATTATGAACAAATCTCCTAAGAGAAATACGTTTTCGGCTGAGCTCATTAAGATGCATTAAACATTCAGTCTACTGTGGAGATTAAACAAGTACTTCCAATGAACATTACATGGGGAGCAGCAACAAATGCTGCTATTATTTTTATATTATTATTACTCCCAATACATTATGATAAAATATCACAAAGCTATATTAAAATTATTATAAAAATCTCTTTATTAACTATCTCGGAAGAAGTGCGTATTTAAAATTTTTGAATATAAGTGTAGACAGATTTACGACAAAAATAGTATCATTCGTCTCTTCGAACACTTTTTTTTAATATTTAATATAAAGACATCGTGGATACAGATTTTACAATAAACAAATAGATTTAACTTTATATTTAACAGCGGGAGTTTAATATTCTTCTTCGTTTTTCTCAGCTGATGGATGTAGGCCTCTTCTAAAGATGTCCAATCTTCTCTTCTTTGCGCTTTTCTAATCCACCCACTACCCGCGACAGGTGTAATATTATCGGTCCACCTTTTCCGAGGCCGGCCTCTTCCTCTGTGTATGTCCCATGATCTTCACCGCAGAACTCTGGGTGCCTTCCGTATATTCCTTATCTGGCAAGTTTATATTGAACCAACCTATTTCGGAAAAAATATTCTCATTCATCGAGGTAATGAAACTAAACCAAACATAAAATTGATATATATTGTTTTAAAAAATTCAATTCATATAAAAAGGATGTAGGTTTTTTCTTTATTATTGAAATTAATGTTGAAGTCTTCAGTCAATATGAGTGGAAGTTTATGAAAATTTTGTTTAAGTGATATATAACCTCCCTCAATATATCCTAATAACGATCGATGAATAAATACTGTAATATCTTCAATCTTTTGATTCTTCAACATCGTTATAAACAGTAAAAAATTTTCAAAATATACAATTTTATATACTTACTTTGCTAAGTTTGTATTACACATACTTGTTGCAGTTTCCTTACGTGGCGATTTCTAATCAACCCCTACGCAAGCCGCCTTAAGGCTGGACATTCACTGTAAATGCATATTTCGGCGTTTTTTTACGAAAATGTGGGTTTTAATTATTCATTTCTATCAGACTGCAATTTTTTTAAAGAGCAATAACTTAGATAGAACCTTTATTATTTTATAAAAGGAATAAAGTAAACATTATTTACAATAATTAAGAAAATATAAGCATTAATCGACAGGTCGTAGGCAAAAAAAACGTTTTTGAGTGACCTAGGCGGCGCATATTTTTAATGAACATGTAAGCATCATATGTTTTTTTATACGTATAAAGTATACTTCGTTATATAGAATCCGTACTAAGGAAATTTAGAAATATTCAATATTAATATTTAAAGTTATAATGTTTTAAATTTGCAAGAAATTTTTACGTTTTTTGTTGATTTTAAAACGCTTTTTATTTATACAAAGAGATGATTTTAAACTGTATATTCTACTTATTCCCTTATTTTGAGGCTTTAATCACTAAATAAAAGTTAGTTTTTTTAAAAATAAAAACACCTTAATTATTATTAAAAATAAAAAATCCAATATATGAAATGTGCCAATAAATGACGTCGGCAGCGGCGTGAGACTTACTCTTGTGCATGGAGAGGGAGATTTTTTGTATATATTTATGTATCCCACTCGTCTCGCTGTCGTGGAGCCAGTTTTGTCACTGTTATATTGTATATCGGAAATAAATTTAAATTGTTCCACTAGATTGTATGGCTGGTTGGAAGAAATTGCCAACTGGCAATAAACCCACCGTTGTAATTAAATTCATACAAAAATTGAATGAATACGTGGCATGGGCTGGAAAATAAGACATTCTTTAAATCTTAAATATAAAATTCATGCATAACCACTAAGCAAAGTAAGTAATTTTTTCATTATTTATTTATTTCCACCAGACCAATCCTACCTCCCTCCCCTTCCACAAGCCCTGTGGCCACTTTATAAAGACTTCCATACATATTTCTTATACAAATAGCTTCTATAATTTATTGTAATTAATGATTATCCCTCTGTGTGCAAAATTCTAATTTTATTCTTCGCACATACAAACACATAAAACACTAAAATTATTATTAAATTATTAATTAGACCAGGGGCATTTAATGATGACGTCCATTTCATTTCGTATCAATGTAACTCGACATAATTTTGATATATTATTTTAGTATTACTACACAGACATTTTCATTTGATCCGTTCTGCATTGAGCAAGGAGATACGTAGTTCCCTAAAATGGAACTGCTGCGGTGCATTGGAGCAACTTCACAGTCAGCTTTCAAGCCTTTGGAACCTTTGAAGCCTTTGAAACATGTTACACGTTTGTCATGTTGCATTACTGAATGGATGGTAATTCGAATATTCAAATTATGCATTTATATTTGATTTTGAAAATACATGCGGTATTAGCATTTTATATTGCGCTAATTAGTTACTAGTAGATAATTTTTTGATGATAAATTATGTTTTCTATATAGAAAAACGCGTAACAGCGATGTTATTCTCAAATAAAATTAGTGGAAAAAAAAAGCGTTTTTATTCATAATAATTAAAACGGATTTTCACACAATAAACACCTCGACATTCAATTATTTATAAAAGTATTACTTATTTTACAAAACGTATCACAGAAGTCTAGGCCAGCGTCATTGTGGACACGTGTGGACATTAAAAGTATTTGAAACATAATTATTTGATTATTAGTGCACAAAGGATGCGGGATATCAAATTTAAATCAAATTAGATTAATAAGTTAGAGATATACGAGTATATACAACAAAATTAAAAAAAATATTCGGTTACTACCAGAATAGAAACAAAAAAAATCCGGGAAACTGCTGTTACCAAATTCACTATGTTAACCTTTAAACGTCACGACAAAGTTGAGTAAAGTTGACTTGTTGTGTAGTCTCTCGAAAATGATCAATCTATTATTCCATTTTCAAATAATAATCAACTTGTGCAATGGATCCTTAATACCAAAGATCACCTAAATATATACACGGACATACGTAAATTTCTTGGTACACGGTCTGGTTCCACGACTGATTCCAATATTTTTCACTTGTTTTAAAAAAAATTCTATAAATTATAAATTTTGAAAAGATTATGGAAATATCAAAACTAAATACTTTTAAAATGTATAATGTCTTAGTAACTAAGTCGCGCTTTATTACAAAAATACGTTGAAGAGACTCAGTTTGGAACGATTTTTTTTTAAATTAAAAATAAGTCTATTACAAAAAATACGTATTGTTTACTACACTTTACTACTATAAAATACTTTAAATACTTGAATTTTATTGAATTTCGCTACGTAAGTGAGAACTTTACTAGAATATTCGCTCGAATTATCGCAGGGTTGGCCGCCTTGTCCTCGCGGCGCACGGATCACTTCCCTTCTGTTTTCGCCTGTCAATCGCGCTCAACAACAACCTCTCTATGCTAAAATATCCGTATCCGTGTATCGAGGTACTTGTACTTTCTCTCTTTTTCTAGTGTTTAGGAAACTATTCTCGTGGCTTCTAGATTCTTTTAGATATTTCTCAAATGTTTCAGATGTCTCCCGAAAGCCATAGAACACGCTAGGCCGTTCTGGATTTTTCGTTGTGGCCAGTAACAGAAGTATATACGTAATTCTTTTTAGCATCTCGTTTCAATATTATAACAGGGTCCCAATCCTCTCGTCTAAGAAGGTGTTGAAGGTCTCGGTACAATTGTACTATAGTTTTATTCTCTATAACGCTTCCTCTTCTTCTACCCTTTATCATATTGGATCTGGGTCCCTGCAACTTTTTTGTTGTTGCAACCCAATTTTGTTGCAACCTCGCTTCGCAGTACTCCTCCAACTCTTTCCGCCAGCTCCTCCTAGGACGGCCTCTTGGTCTTCTGCCTTCTGGTCATGCCTGGAATATCCGCTTTCGCAGTCCATCTGCCGGCATCCGCAAGATTTTATACTTTATAATACTAAATAAATTCGAATAATACATGCTAGGACTCCAGGAAAAATCCTTCTATTTTTATTAAATCTTTTTTAATAAATTTTTATGTTTCAATTAAAACATATTTTATTATAATGTTGTAAATTTAAAACTGACTCTAAGATATTTAAAACGAATTAGAAGAAACAATTAAAAAGGTACCTATATCATAAATTTATTATATCACTGACAACAGAAATCGATTTAAGCTGATTCATTTCTGCCGCCACATTATGCATTTGAATTTAATTTTATAAAATGCGTTAGCGTGTATGCATTACGAATAGGTATATATCCACTCGCTTGCCCCGTATATTAACAATAACATAATCGAGATTGCCTCGGAACAAATGCCGGCCGACGAGTGAAAGCATAATCAAGAATTTACCTAATTATATTATTCTCTACGTAAGTGTACAAAGATAATAATTTGTTACATAGATAATAACATAGATAAATAAACAGATAACATGAAAAATTTATTTGTTTATTATTATCGTGGTCAGTTTTTTTAAATATTTTAAACGTTAAAAGTTCCATTTTTTAACACGGTTGCGTTAAGGGATCTCCACGAAATCTCAGATTTTTTGGAGCAGGGCAAGCGAATGGACAAACCTACTTAAAAAACTAACCAAATTTTAAAAACTCACCACATACGTATTATGTGAATAAATGACAAATTCTGTTAGTCGTGCAAATAAGAAACAGTATCGACAGTTAAACTAAATTAAATTGAGGTAATGTAATCGAAACGAATGTTTTCATAATTCACTGACAAAATCTGTTGGTAACATTACCATCTTAAATCTGTAAATTTCATGTACTACTAAACTGAAAACCTCGTTTAGCCGGTAGGCACGCGCAGTGCGCGTAATTTTTTGACATTGTCAACAAAAACGTCTTTATTCAATATTTGCCTACCCACAATCCAAAAAACTGATTTCAATTCTCTATTTTCCGTCTTTACTTCCTTTTCGACGTATTGCAACCTTTTTACTCCCTTTATATTAATTAACTCGTGGCGTCTGCTTGCTTGCCGGTTTGCCGTCAACAAAAACTTTGGATCGATTTTTGACCCTTTTGCCGTGATCCAATCGAGCTGAAACTTGGCAAGTAGACTTGTGGCGACGATCAAGAAGATCTATGAAATTTTCGTTAAAAAAAATTAATAATTATAGTATAATTTCATTAGAAAAGTTTGATTACTAGCATAGCGGCCCGATAACGTCGCGGAATATTTTCTAAATTTGAATTACTCCGTCGGAATTCATAATTGGTACTTCACTACGAATGTCGAATATCTAAATTGACTGACAAATGTTTTTAGAATTTAATCTTCAAAGCATGAAGTATCTTATCAAAGCCCAAAACATCTGACATTTTAGAAATATATTAAATTACTGTTAATTTAGTGTTATGTTATATGTTTTAGTTCGTCTTTAATTATTGTTATATTTTACAAAGAAAGGGAGTATAATGAAAACTTGGTTTTCATGGGTTCCTTTTTTAATATATTTTATTTTTATAGAATGATATTTTGTAAATCTGATTTAAAATGAATTTTAGAAATATTATACACAAATTTAGAAATATTATGATTATTATGATTAATTGTATTTTTACCATAAGTGTGCTTCAAAAACCATCAACCTCCTAAGCACGAGATATCATTACTCTTTGTGTACATAAATAAACATATTTGTAAATTTTCTTCGTAAATAAATATAAATAAAATAAAGAATCAACATAATGTATTTATTTATGATTATGTACTATTGAATTTGATGAACATATTGCTTTATAGCATTATTTACTACCTATATTGTTTTCGAATGCCTTATGCGTGCATTACATAGAAGAATTTATAAAGATACATTTACGACACGTTCACATATTTATGTAAATAAAAAATACTATACGACGTCGTGTATATTCAATAATGACGCGAAGCAAAGTCAAACAAAAATAATTGGGCATCACTAGATCGAAGGTCTATAACAAATTTGGATGCAAGTCATCAATATTAATAATACAACATCTATATCAACATCTAATCACGTAGCAAGTACAAACCTGGATACCAGTGCCAGTTACCTGCTTTATATTCCTATATTACTCATCAAATTCAATACATTCATCTACTAGCCTTGCAACCAATGAATGAAATAAACTGAATTAAATGTGATTCCTTATACATTTAAATCAGTACACATCAAAGCGTATAATATTAATTTATTGTTATTTATTATCCAATTTTGGATAAGTCCTTTGAGTTCTTTTAAATTGAGTAAAATGACTTAAAAATATAGAAAATGCATATTCAATGTTGTTATGAATTCATGTACACAATAGGGGTAAGTAATAATTAATATAATTAACAAAAATATAATTTAAATATTAAATAATTTAATCTTCTTATATTATTTGATTAATTACACCTACATGTTTCTTAAAAACATTTCCATCGTCAGGGTCAAAATATCAAAATGAATAATGTATTTAGTTTTTTGTTTTTCTAAATTATTTGAAAAATTTCTTTTAAATATTATTGCTGAAGTTCTTGATTACTCGCAAGTATTGGAAAATTTTTTAGAATTGGGCTAGTAGTTAAATTTAATTGATTATTAATAATATTTCGTTTACTATTAGGTACATGCTTTAGTAATTTCTAATGATTCTGAATTATTCCATTTCAGACCAAAATTATTTATGTATAAAATAGAAAGTCCTAAATTTTTTTCTAAACCGTGAACATTTTCTAATAAATGATTTGCAAATATGTAGGTGTAATTAATAATGTAATGTAATTAATTAAGTAATAATATAAGTAGATAATAGAATCAATATTTTTTTTAATGTCACTTTACAATGTTGCTGAATCAATTGAAAAAATAAATAATTAAAACATTGTTTTAACCACACATCAATATTTGTTTTGAAAATTCAACATGTTTCGGGAGCGATGCTCCCTTTTTCCATCTTCCATCGCTCCAGAAATATGTTGCATTTTTAAAACAAAAATTAAGTGTCGTTAAAACAAAGTTTTAATTATTTTATTTATAAAATGGAGTAACAAAGCGAACTTAAAAAATTTAATAAGAACATTTACCTACTTTGTTTACACAACTATTTTATTGAAAATACGAAATTAAAAATCGAAGTATAGACATTAACAAAATAAAAAATAAACATATGGGATCTGAATACCTTATTAACTTCTTATAATTTTCTAATAATGTTTTGGAAACAAATCAATATTTTTATATAAATAAGGGTTTACAAATTTTACTTACTAATGATATAGGATTACTTTTGGATAAATTAGAAATTTTGAAGGAAAGAAAAAGTGTTAATAGTAAATGAAATATTATAAAAAACCAGGTCCTTTGTGCAAATGTGCAAATAGTTATGCAAATACATTATGTCGATTGATGGTGGTGCCTGAATGCGGAGGGATTAAGACAGAGAGGAGTGGAAGAAGTTGGAAGAGGCCTGTATCCAGCAGTGGACAGAAGATGACTGAAGAAGAAGAATAAGAATTGGTATAATACTTTTAATTATATTAAAAATATCACCACGAAGTCATTTTGTCCTTATAAAGAATGTAGTAATCAATATATATATATATAAAGAAACCCTTGTTTCCCTACCCGCCAAGTTTTCTCCACAACCAGCCACAACCACCCGCAACCATCCACAACCACCCACCGGTGGTTATGGTGGTGGATAGCCCTTGGTGTCACATCGAAAATATGCGAGTTTGGTGGGGGTGGCTATGCGTGGGTGGGAGTGGGTGACGAAAATGTGCTTTCTAGCACATTGTTTTGTTATCGGAAGGCCGAAAATGCTTCAGATTGTTTCAAAATAGGCGCGCCGACTGTGTCGGTGAGTTCTATAAGGTTCTAAACTGAGTGGCGGAATGTGTCGGTTGTGTCTAGAAAGTTCCTGTACATTCGATAAATTTCTTGAAAGTTCTGGAAGGAGAATGTTCTAGAAAGTTCGCGAAAGTTCTATGACGGTCCAAACAGTGTACTAAAAATCTACGCGTGCGAAGCCGCGCGGGCACAGCTAGTAATTACTATAATTATGAAACAGAAATTTTTTTGTTCGGCGGTCTCAACTTCATAATTTTTTACGACTTCTACGAGGAATTTCTAGGTCAACACAACTAGCTATAGAGCTTTGAATTATCCATTTAAAAGTAAAAAAACGGCAATTCAAAGCCCTTTTGATTTTTTCCACAGTTATTTCTTTCACACTATCGTCACCGTTCATAAATCCACTGGACGCCTCAAAGGAATCCTCACTCGCATTCCCGTTGCTCAAAATAATGTATTTATTTATGATTATGTACTATTGAAGTTGATGAACATGTTGCTTTATTGCATTATTTACTACCCATATTATTTTTGAATGCCTCGTGCACGCATTGTACATAAGAATTTATAAACATACATTTTCAACACGTTCACATAGGTAAATAAATAATAAACACTACTATACGCCGTCATGTATATTCAATACTGACACACTGATCATAAGAAAATAATTCAAAAAAGAGTTGTTTATTTACTGAGCGACAGATTTGTTTGGCTGATTGCGAATAATTTTAAATAACACACCAAGAACCTGCACGACCGTAAGTTGGAATGTCAAGAGCAAGGCATACAACACAATTACACATTGTCGCCGATCGCAAAAGCAGAAACCAAAAATATTGTTTACCGACAAGATTTCAAAAATATCTCACTTAATCGTGACAACCTCGTGTGTTTCGGTTTTTTCTTTCTTTCAAGCATTCATTGTTAATGTCAGCATTCATAAGACAAACATTCATAAAATTTTCAGTTAAATATAATTCATTGTTCATTTTGAATATTTTTCATTTCCTTTTTGTTTTGTTGAAAATCAATTATTTAATTTTTTTTCTAAATCTTTCTCATTTTAGTTAAAAAAGAAAGTATTTTTAAAATAATACACGCTTATTATATACTTTAGAACTCATTACACAGGACATGGGTACTAGGGATGGGCGTTGAATGGACGGACTAGTTGAAATCAACCGTTGACGTTGCATCGACGCGTCGACCGTTTACGTTTATCGCATGGACTAGTTGAATTCGTAGACGGTGGTCGGTAGGGATGGGTCGTCGACATATTTACCGTCGACGAAACGAGACCGTCCACGTCCATCCATCGACGAGACGATCAACTAGTTGAATTCGTCAACTAGTTGAATTCGTCAACTAGTTGACGCGTCAACTTCGTTACGCGGACGTCGCGGACGTTTTATCTAAACATCGGGACGATGGTCAACTGTCTACGGTTCAACGCTTCTCGACGGCTCAACCGTTGGCTATTTTTATGACGTTAATTTTTAAAATTTAAAGAAGTTCGAAGGAATATAGTTTCGGGGAAAGTAAAACCGCGACTTGTGCTTATATGTAAAAAGAAATATTTTATTATTTATTTGTTTACGCACATTATAGGCTTTTACATATTGTTTTATATACTTCTTTCTATATATAACAAAGAAAGAAGTAGGTATACACAGCAATATCAGGTGTTAGCAGTAAAATATAAATATAAACTACATATATAAGCAGTGAAAGTATTGGGTATAAGCATTAAAATGCGAGTAAATAAAATGGAAGGAAACAATGATTTTGCGTAATAAAGGCACCAGTTATGAGGTGCGGTAAAAAATACTTTACATTTATTTATTATCTATAAATTTATAAATAAATACATAATTTAAAAATACTTTACATTTGAGATGTTATATAGAAATTTATTGAAGAATACATCTTTCAAAGTCAGGCTTTCACTTTGTGGTGACATTATTAATAAATAAATATATCTTTATTATTTGTCAACTTTAGTTTAAGGCTCAATCTGAGAAAAGGAACATTGTTCCTGAAACATGTAAAAAACCAATAAAAAGTGGTGTAAACAAAATTATAATAGATTTATTTTTTTATCTATAAAGTTGAAAATAGGGAATTTTTAATAAAAATTAATTATACCTAAATTCAAGATTATATTACATATATAATAATTAATGTTGGACTCCTGAATAAGGATTATAGTAAGGTATAGAAAATTTTATTCCCTAAAAGATTGTTTATCATTTATATGCTAAAGTTGAAAAGTAAGGAAATAACACAATAATTAAATTTTAGCATCCCTTTTCAGGTAAATATAAGAAGTCGAGATCGACCGAATAAAATATTGATTTTAGAAAAATATCTAGCCGGCCTGTTAATTAATAATAGTTCAATAAAAA
>JADDOH010005560.1:0-38314 GCA_016648135.1 Agrypnia vestita
ACAGCTGAATGCGATATTAAAACTTTTAAACATTATCAAATACATATATATTGAATGTGAAGTGATGGTTTTCGAGAAAGAGGAAAGTAAGACAACGTGTGAAATTCTTGTAGGTAATGAATGTTTGGAACATGTAAATGAGTTTGTGTAATTGGGAAGTATGTTCGATAGAAGAGGGAATGTTGAGAAAGATATCGAAAGGAGAGTGACTGCGGGGAAAAGGGTGAACGGTGCTTTGAACGCAATAGTTTCTAATAGAAATATGTCTACCGAGGCAAAACTAGCGGTACATAATGGAATTCTGGTACCAACACTGATGTATGGAAGTGAAGCCTGGAGCTGGCAGAAGAGGAACGAAAGTATATTGAATGCAGTGGAGATGAGATCCCTCAGACGTATGTGTGGCAAATCAATTTATGATAGAGTAAAGAATGCAGATATTAGGAATGAATGTAAAGCTGATCTTAGCATAATTAATAGAAGTAAAAAAAGGGTCGCTCAGATGGTTTGGACATGTTGAGCGAATGAATGAGGAAAGAATGGTTAGAAAGATATATAATGCAAGTGTTGATGGTGCTAGAAAGAGAGCGCGACCGCGGAAGACGTGGCATGACCAGATCAACCAGATACTGGAAGATGGTCCCGTTAGAAGCCTCAACAACAGGCGAACTTGCATGCGAAGATGTATGAATGTGGATGAGGCGAGAATTGTATGTCAGGACAGAAGAGTGTGGCACTCTATCCTCTATGCCTACCCCCACGGGGAAACGGCGTGATGGTAAGTAAGTAAGTATATTGAATACGCCTTTTAATATAGATTATAGTCTAATACAAATTTAAATTACACGTGTATTATTTTCAATATTTGAAACGCTAACTACGTGGTTAGATATTTTTTAACAATAAGTATGAAATAACTTTATATATAATAACAAGAATTTTACAACTGCTCGCGGAAGAAAGTCCACTTTTAATTATATAATGTGTACCTAGCTACTAGTACATGCTGATAGAACAAAGTAGATTTAGTTATATACAACCCTGACGAAATAACAGAAATTTTTCTGAATGAGACCAATTTATTGCAAATATTTGACTTATTAAAGCAATATTATACGAATGTATATACCAACATTTATTTTATATTAATTAATTGATATTAATTAATGTAAGATGGTCTTCTTGAAACTATAATAGCGATAAATTACTCAAATATTGTGTATAGTTTGAATTAAAAATTGTTTTAATGGATGTTTACTATACTATTTAAAGGTATACTTTTGTTAAATCAGTTGATTTTTATTGTGGCCTCTAATTAGAAAAGTCATTAAGTTAAACTCGAGGAGTTAAACTTCAACTAATAGCATTAGAAGAAACTACCCAAAGATTTATAGTATGCTGCGGGTTGACAATTTGAAATTCAAGCGCCCTTAATTACGGAGGGAAAATCTATTCACCGCGGTAAATCTGTAGAATAGTTTTAATCTCAGAAATTCTTCTGTGTGGAAAGGATCTTCATTAATGACTATACTGGGAGAAAAAGAATATTATTTACAGATTATCGGGTAAATAATATTCGATCCCGCAATATGTATAAACGCGTGCCTTCTTTAAAGTTCATATACATCAAAACAAATAAATCTTTAATACCATTGATTATGGTAACGAAGTAAATATAATTAAACATATTGCTATTAACAATGGATATAATTGCGCGTTAATAGATAGAATGTTGAAATCAAAAATTATTAATAAACTTATCGAAACATATTATATACTAAAAATATTAAAACCACCGATAATACACTTTGGCGAAATATTCTTTATAATGGTCCGATATCTAATAAAATTACAAATTGCTTCCCTACTCACATTAGACCAGCTTATTACACAAACAATAATATTGGTAAAATTCTTCTAAATTAAAACAAAAATAGGTATGTTAGAAAAAAGTGGGATATATGAAATAACTTGCGGAGATTGTGACAAAAAGTATATAGGCCAAACCACTAGAAACTTAAATACACGCATAAAAGAACATCGCCGCTGCTTAAAAAATAACAATTTCTCCGAATTTGCCAATCATATAATTAACACCAATCATTCTTTCGATAGTCACAAATTAAAATTACTCCACTCGGTTCCTCATAGACGATGGATAATGAATAGTTTGGAAACCGTTGAAATCCTAAAAAATTTAAATTCTGGAAACACATTAATAAATAATATCACATTCAGTCCACTTCACCACTCCTAGAGCTGTTCGGCGGAAAAAATACCCTTCCCTGCCGCGCGCCCCCCTGACCCCCCTGACCTACCCGATTAGATTGATAAATTTTGTATTTAAGTTAGTTATTATCTATACCTGATGATGAGAGGGACTGCTTCTCTCGAAACTATAGTTGTAATTTAATAACTCATATTGTGTGTGTATTACGAAGTAAATTAAAACATATTTTAAATCAAATAAATCTTCTTCCTTCTTCTTCTTTATTGGCGTTTCACCCCTATGGTGTTCTTGCCACAAAACAAGTGTGTTTCTTCGTTGGAAATGGGTGTGATGGTTGCGTTTTTTTTCTCTTTTATTTTAGAATTTAAATTGGAAACGATTCGTTTTAGGATAAACAATATTCTGTGTGGATGATTCAATTATATTAGTAATGGAAGAGGATATGGGGTACATAATGTTAGTTTATTTAATCTTTATAGATTTATACCGTTAGCTTTAAGGAATCTTGTTAGTAATTTTAAAGTGATTTGATCATTGGAAGATAAGAGGGTTGGGATGTTGATGGGGAATGGAATATTGTAATAAGAAAGATCTTGAATAAAATTTTAATAACGATTACAAAAAAATTTAAAGACATGTTTTTATACACTTTCTTTGAATCCATTAATAAACAATTTTTTAACATCACTCATGCATATCCAAATATTAAACTCGTGTTTTTATAATTGAAAACTAATTTTATTATCTTAATTTTCATAGATACTATAAAAATACGATTCATAAAACCATCCTTCTTAGTTGCATATTAAATAATAATATGTCATTTTGTTCAGACTAATGTTAAAATTGAATCTGCCGACCAAAGGGAAAAAAATATAAAAGCAAGGGCAGCAATATTCAAAAAATGAAACTAATGTTTTGAATGCTAATTTAGAATGTTCTGGATTATATATTTTATCTATCTATTTCTATGAGCTTCCCTTCCCTTTTTTAGTCACCACTAATTTTTACAAGTTATCAAATTCTATTTAGGCATTTTGTCTCATATAGAGGGGTCGAAGGTCTATGTCGAATTCCATGATTGTTCCAAAATTGATGCGTTAGTGAGCATCGCTGTCAAAGATTTTCTAAGCATTCTAGCACCACATTTCACAATTTTTTCTCTCATTGCTGTTTCATTCAGTTAAATAAGATTTATAGGGTTTCACAGAGCAAGTCACCAATAGTATAAAGATAGACTTCTGACACATTGCTAGCCGAAAATGTTTAAGAAACAATATCCTAAATGTAATTGTTTTGGAGATAAACGACTTTAGTTACCTAGATTTTTTCAATATTTTTCACTTACCTTCTATAAGACGTTGCACTTTTATGAAAGTCAATTATATTGAATATTAAAAATTTAGTCGCTTAAAAACAAGTAAAATAAAATGATTAATGTCTTGCAAAAATACTTTTCAATTTATATACTTTAAAATTTATGGAATATTTTAACAGTTTTTTTGACCTGTATTAAAGCAAATGAGTTTTTAATATTCGATAAAAATTACTTAGATGACGGAACAAACGATTACATAAAATAAAGCAGAAATATTAAAAAAAAAAAATGCAAAATTTGAAGTCACGTAACTCCATAGACATAAGAATATATTGCTTGAACATTTTCGACTCATAATTTATCTATCTGTAAAGTATTATGGGCTAGCTCTGTTACACCCTGTTTATCTAAATAAAACAATTTCGATTTCTGTGTGTCTATCTGTACCGTCCGTAACTTGCTGGAATTAGGCTGGAATTAGCACTTTAGATAATTAGACGCCTGCAGTGACACGCAATCAACGCGCAATATGCAAAGGCTCAGGTAACATGCAAGGATCGCCCCAACAAATTAACCCGTCTTGATATTTTTACATTATTATTTTATTATATTTAATTTTAAGTTTAAATGAATAAAGTCATTTAAAAAAAAAGTAACCCATAAAAACCAAGTTTTTATTATACTCCCTTTCTTTGTAAAATATAACAACAATTAAAGACGAATTAAAACATATAACATAACACTTAACTTACAGTAATTTAATATATTTCTAAAATGTCAGATGTTTTGAGCTTGGATAAGACACTTCATGCTTTGAAGATTAAATTCTAAAAACATTTGTCAGTCAATTTAGATTTTCGACATTCGTAGTGAAGTACCTATTATGTATACTGACGGAGTAATTCAAATTTAGAAAATATTCCGCGTCGGCTCGCCGTTGCTAATAATCAAACTTTTCTTATGATTCCAATTTGAAAAAAACCAATAAGATTTCTAAAAATCCGAAATTATATTATATTTAATATTTTTTTTAACCAAAATTTGATAAATCTTCTTGATCGTCGCCACGAGTCTACTTGCCAAGTTTCAGCTCGATTGGATCACGGGAAAAGGGTTTAAAATCGATCCAAAGTTTTTTCACCCGGCAAGCCGGCAAGCAAGCAGACGCCACGATTTAATATAAAGGGAGTAAAAACAAATGGTTTTCTATTTATGAATTTTCAGCTTCAAAATGCACATTATTGGTATCAGCAGTTAAGGGTAAGCGCCAGTACAGAGACTAGAAAGGCTTATTCTCAAAAGAACCAGGACCCACTATTGTTCAGACAGGATTTACGATGGTGTTGAACATATTTATTTCGTGTATTCAATTTTTAAATTTGAAAAGTGCATTCAAAACTATCTATTTATATTAGACCCTTTAATAAAGTCTCAGAAATGGGTTACACGGGTAATAAATAAGAAACCATTTAGATATAATTCCGAAGACGTATTTTGTCATACAAAGCCGGTCAACACAATAACCTTCACAGCTACGAAGATCGACTTGCCTTTTTCAAGATGCACAAACTTGAGTCCCGACGAAAAATATCCGATCTCATTGTGCTACACAAGATTCTCAGCGGAGCTATTGATTCTCTCTGTCTATCTGATATAAATTTGCATGTTGAACCCCGTATAAGAAACCCGGAGTTCTTCAGAATAAGTCAGCACACTAATAATGTCGGTTACTTTTCTCTCATTACAAGGTTGTGTCGCACATATAATTTGTATTGTGCTGACCCTAACATTGATGCTGATATTCTTGCAGACATCTTCGTTTAAAAACTCACTCATACACAACATCCATTTTCTTAACGACATGAACCTATAGATCCATTAAATACTAATCGCACTACACTCAAACACAAATATATAATTATACATAAATGTACATGTAAAATATAATTAATTACAAAAATACATGTTACTAGAGCGTGCCGAAGACACTTGTAATTGGGATAATGGGCATAGTCTTCACTATAATGTTTATTATCTGAGTATCATGTACCCATTATCCTGTTAGTGTCTCTAATAAATAAATAAAAATAAAAAATAATAAAAATAAAAAAAAGACCTATTAAGAGATTTTCAAGTGCTTGAAATAAGATAACTATATACCAGTTTGATACGGAAATTATTTTATAAAAAACACTTCATCATATATACTACCTGAATCTAGAAATACTAGAAGCACAACATCGGGAAATGTTTTAGTGCCGAAAATGAAGACAAAATTTGGCCAACGCTTTTTCATGTTCTGTGCTCCAAGAATGTACAATATATTGCCATCGGACATTAAAGGGTTAAAAGTGAAACATTCATTTAAACAGAAGTTAACAAAATGGTTACGAAATGTAGGTAGACATAAAAACGAAAGCAATGTGTCAAATGTGACAGCTTAGATTCTATTGTAAATCGTTTTTGTGTGTATTATAATTCAAATACCTTCTATAAACACGGTTTGATTTTTTTTCTATGTGATGTGAATTATATGTAATATGTTTTGATTTTATCTCTATCTGAAGTGAATTTGTTAAGTGCACTTTATAATTATTATTACACACTTACAAAAGGAAAAACTTCATTTCAAAATGAAGACTACAACACACACACGTTCACCAGTTTGAAGACTACAAAGTGTACACTACAATTGTAGTAAAAACTACTTGAAGTGAAGTAATTGTGGTACTACGAAAGTAAATGAAGTGAAGTAAGTGAAGTGAAGTAATTGAAGTGAAGTAATTGAAGTGAAGTAAATGAAATGAAGTAATTGTAATAATAATGAAGTGAAGTAATGAAATGAAGTAATAGTGAAGTAAATTTTTAAATGAAGTGAAGTAATGAAATGAAGTAATACTGTAAGTAAATTTTTAAATGATATGAAGTATTTTTTTCCCAAATAAAAATTTGGTGAGCTAAAAAAAAAGGTCACCAGCCAGATTTCTTCGTTCGATTCCAAAAAAATTTCAAACCATGGGGGGGGGGGGGGTTGTTACAGTTTCCAGAGATTTCTCCGTTTAGCTACATCAACTTTCCAAAAATTTCACGTGAAAAATACACTATTTAAAATGTGTTTCTCATACTTTCGATAACTTTGAAGTGTATGTACTTTGTAGTGTTCGCTTTGAAATGAAGTGAAATACTATTAAGTTTATACTTTCAATAACTTTGGTGTTTGTAGTTTGTAGTGTGCACTACACATCAAAATGTGCGAAGTGTGCACTTCAATGTAGTGTAGTACTACATTATAGTAGTGAGTACAGAGCGGACCCATCACTACTTATTATACATTAATTATTAACTAAATTTCAAAAACAGTACAGGTGCTTTAGAACAGACTAGTCTAGTTAAGCAACTAACTGCCTTTACCTTTTCTATGTAAAAAATAATTTAGAATAAATAAAATAAATAAATACAAAATATAAGAAAAATCACTTAGTCACATTTTTCACGAAGAAAAATTGGTTCCGTGCAATTTTGCGCTATTAAATTTATCCCTCCGCTCGAAGTTTATCTTTTGAGTCGTTAAACGAGAGAATGCTTGTAAAGTTTAGCACAAAAGCTTCAGCGAGTAATCTTTATTTCTCGCGTGCGGTTTTCAGCCATCATGCACCCTCCGGTACAGTTCTTCCTCTAACTCATCGGTCGCAACACGAAAGCGGTCCCGAGTCGCGATAAATTTTATTCCATACTGTGGTCCGGGACATAACCATACATTTGTCCGGTCGGATTTTGTAATTCAACTACGAGCGCTTAAAACTTTTTATTTCTCCCCGCGAGATGGATAAAGACGTTTAAGGGATAAAGTTGTTTAAAATACTACCCACTACATAGCATTTTACGAACAATGAAATGGTTTCAAACGTAGATTTAAAATACGAGGTTGCCTTTATAGACGTACCGCTATAACTTGGCGTGCGAAGGAGGGCGTCACTGTCGCGTAACAGAAGTTGCCAGGGTGTAAATTTATTACACAATACATAATGTACTGAATGTCCGGTGAACAGTGTCAGAGTCTTCAATAGAAATTTGGTCGGGTACCAGCGCGCTCCGCGGCGGCCGCTCTATCTGTCAAACTGTCAAAGGGTAATATCGATCCATTATTTGCTTTCTAGTGTTTAGGATAAGGTTCTCGTCGCTTCTAGGCTATTCCTGGCATCTCACGAAGGTTGTAGATATTTGTAGATTCCAAATTGAAATACTAGTATTACGAGGGATTCAGATAGTGCTCAATTCCTTCTGCTTACCATTTCGTGACAATATGCACATTCGAAAATCCGTCGAAAAATATATTTCTCCATGAGAGCAAAATAACTCTATGGTAACATTATTTACATAAATTAAAATAAAACTTTTAGGTTGTATCCTGATAAATGGACCATTGACCCCGAAAAATTCTGATTATTCAATAAATATGGGGGTTTTATAAAAAGTATTTTATGAAAAGTATATCAATTTAAAAAAGAAAAAAGAAAAAAGAATGATGTTTTATTCCAGAAAATATAAGGAATGTGCAAAGTTATTATTTTAATATTTTTTCATTATTGATTATTTCATATATATTTTTTTAAATAATGCAAAATAATCAAGAATAGTTACCCGTTATTTATTTAATTATTTAATTATTTCGTTAATTATTTCAGATTTCAATGGAACTAAAAAATATGCACCCTATTTACTGACACTACATTTAAATTATAGTGGGGTATAAAATCATAGGCAGCAATGTCAAAAAAAAAAATTTAAATGTTTTGAATGCAATCACCAACAATAACTAATTTAATATGTACAGAATTCTATATTTTATTTATGTATCCCTTCCAAAATCATGTTTCCCATAAATTTATATGCTTTGTTTTTTTATAAAATCTCCAGTTCAGTACATTATAAATTAGTAATGCTTGACGACAGCTTTAATTTTTTTTTTGATATTTCTACCATTTCTTTTATACCCCTCATATGTAGCTGCCGGTCGGTGACCAAGAATTGTTTTTTCCAAGGTTTTTGTTTAATCAAACTGGTTTGCCAAGAATGATAACTTCACAACATTTAAATCTAAGCCTGCTACGTTGTTCTAGATGAGTTCTGTGAGGAGTTCCCCCACAATCTGATCCCCACCCCCGGGTACTGGATAGAGTGCTCCAGACAAAAAATTGCCACGGACACCATCTGGGATGAGAGCGAGTCGGAACACGAATCGGGGAGGGAGATGGATGCACCGAGGAGAGACAGAGGTTAGTTGCAACACGTGTCGCTAGAGTCAAAAGCGTGCAAAAAAGTTTTAAGTATTTTTTCATATGGAGCCAATCAACGCAGAAAATATGCACTGAATCGAATTAGTCTTACCTTTTTATAAATCCTGATAAAATTCTACACAAGATAAGGTACTCAATGGAGCTATTGAGTTTCTTACTTCATCTAACATAAATTTGCAAGTTCAACTCTGTATAAGAAACCCAGGGTCTCTATTTTTAGAAAGTGTCAGCATACTTTTAATATAATTTTTCTCCCATCACAAGAATGTGTCATACATATAATATGTATTGTGCTAACCAGAGCATTGATGCAGATACCTAAGAACCATCCATTTTCTTGCATGCATATGCACACATAATATTTATTCTTTATTTATGGTAATTCTCTTAGACATAACAACTTCAACACTCATCCTTGAATTTGCGATGTTCATGTTACTGTGTCAATAATTATTATCAATGTTATTTTTTTGCTTGTTTGTCACATGCACTAGTTAACACTTAATTGCTTTACGTTTCGTTTTATTTATTTACATTTAGTGCACAAAATACATCATTCTATGTATATCCGATCAATTCTTTATTTTCCAAATAATTCATAACCTTTTTGATTCTCCTGAAATCACCAGTTTGCTATCTTCCACGTCCCATTCCGACCTACCAGACAGAAGTACCTCTTTTTCCTTCCAACTTATCATACCAATAATAGGAAATCCTCTCTCATTCCACGCATATGCTCAGATCATAATGACATTTTGAATTCAATACACATTTTTAATACTAAATATGAAGAGTATCGTCATATGCTGAGGCAGATATTAGAAACTCGTCCCCTTCCCTGACCATGTTTATTAATTAGGTATATACATTACGAACCCTTTTATGTTTATGTTAAAGTTAAATTAGGAACAATTGGTTAACTGTAACTGTAATATTGTTTTATCTGTCATTATCAAATTGACTTTTCTATAATTGTGTCCTATCTATGTCATCCTTTAATTGTGGGAGACATTTCAATATTTTTCTGTATTTTGTCTTACCAAGCAATTATGTCTCCCTGTTCGATCACCAAATAAAATAAAATCTATACCTATAAAACTCAATGTCTGTCTGTTTGTTCTCTATACAAATCCACACCGTTTATCCGATTCGATTCAAATTTTGCATACTTATGCTTTGGGACCCGGCGGGTAACATAAGCAACATTTTCCCCCTATTATTTTAACCCTTCCCCTAATACGTTTTGGATGCAAATCTGTGCCGTTTGCCCGATCGGACACAAAATTTGGAAACTTATTCGTTTGGACCCGGCGGGTAACAAAAGTGACATTTCTTCCCTCCCCTTTTTACTTTTACCCGCTCTCTGATATATTTTAGTTGCAAATCTGTACCGTTCGACCAATCGTACTCAAAATTTACTAAATTATTCTTACGACTCAGCGTTTAACATTGGTGACAAATCTCCCCTATTCTTTTACCCTTTTCCCTCCCCCTGATATATTTTCGATACAAATCTATACCGTTCGAATCGAACCTTCGTTTTACCTCATAAATTTATTTTAAACTTAATCCTTAACCCGTGCAACGCCGTGTATAAACAGCTAGTAAAAAATAAATCTCGTTTTCATGTGGAGTCCATTTTTTGCATTCATACAGACATTCAGCACTAGAATACATACATTCAGCACTAGAATACATACATTCAGCACTAGAATACATACATTCAGCACTAGAATATGCATTGATAAGTACATCTGTATGCGTAGCATGATTCTATTATTTTCCCAGGACGACGTCGTAACAGTGATCTTTGCGAAGAAGACACGGAAGACGAGAGCCCTCCTAGGCAGAAGACCACCATAGAGCAGCAGTGGGAGACCTCCGCTGGCTTCGAGCTGACTTCTGTGGAACAGGAGACTTACGAGAGGTACTTCTACGGGACGGAGCACTGGAATTACTTTACCAACGACGAAGATCTTGGACCAGTCATCCTCAGCATCAAACAGGAGACCCTCAACTCCAGAGACCAATTCAGGTAAGTCTCTAATTAAATTAAATCAAAGTTATTTTATTTAACCCTGTGATAATTTGATACCATCGCAAGAGTAATTCTTCCGTTCATTTTTGGTATATAAAATGGTTTCTGCATTACTTGTCTGTTGGTTCGTTATAAAAAAATCTTGTTTCCAGGATATTTGAGATCAATGTTTTTTGTTTAAAGACAAACGTGTATACTACGTACATCGTATTTTGAGTGGTACTGTCACGGGACGTGGCATTGGGAGACAAATGAAAACAATGAAAATTAATTAGCCAATAATTATTTTTAAAAATTGACAAAGTCACTGATCACGAAATTAATTAATACACTTTTATATAAATCACACTATTTCGTATTTTACCACTCGTCTATAATTACTTAATTATCGCTGGGGAACATCAAAGTAAACAATGACGCGCCGCGGCATGGCCCCGCTATTTATACGTAACACTTTGTTTTTTAGAATCCTCGAAATAATTTTTTTTACGTGTTGTCAGGCGTCTCCCGTTGTAAGTAGTTCTAGAGTGCTGAAGGGTGTTCTAGAGAGTTCTATAGTTTTGTTCCAAAGTGACGTGTTACAAGGGATTCGGACAGTGCGTCATTAAGGGAGAATACCTACCTACGAAGCGCGAAAAAAGGCGATTTTTGTGATTTTTTTTAAAGAAAACCTATAAGAATTATGGCATTGGTATCATTTCTACATTAAAACGCATATATTTAAAAATATGTCAATTTTTTTGTTAAAAAATATTCAACATTGGCGGAAAATTCTTGAGTTCTGTCGACTGCCGAAAAAAAGGTCCTCCGCGGTGACCACTCCCATTTCATATGTAATCATCAGAATAAAAAAACAAAAAATTATCAAAATTAACACTATAATATAGTCTTTGATGTAGAGGTTTTAGAAAATATAAATTTTTGAATATAAAATAGCGTTTTTTAGGGAAAAAGTGGGATTTTTATGTCGATATAAAAATCTAAGATAATTAAAAAAAATGTAAGATAATTAAAAAAGTCCAAGACAAGATAATTATATATAGAATAACCATTTGAAATTTCAAGTTGATCGGTTAAGTGGTTGCCGAGATTTTTGGTCACCAATTTTCAAAACATGGCTTCGAGTAAAACGCTTTTGAATATTACGCAATGAATAAATTGCGAAATTTTTCAACTTACATAAAATCATCGATTTCAGGTCCATAATATAAGTCCTTTATCTTGCTTAAAATTCCCATATCATCAAGCATTCTTCACAAACATAATATAAACAGGTGTAAAGTTTCTATCGATCGGCAGATAGCCGATCGGCAGATAGCCGATTGACCTGCATGTGGCGCGGTGCGTAATCAACAAAGGGATGCCACTATTATCAGCTATAACTTTGTTAGTTTTTTAAATTTTTTCTTGAAATTTTCACCAGACATTTTTAAGACCTCAAGCTTTAAGAAAATGCAGAAATTTAAAAATCGATTTTATCAAAATATCTAGCCCCTTAATTTCATTGCACAACATTAGCTTTTTTGTGCCCAGTATTGACTAAAATAGGTCCTAACTCAGGATTCAGGTATCCAAAGGTTACTAAAAATTACTATTTTTCATCACTGAAAATTATTTGGAACAAATAGCTTTTAGTAGTAGAAAATAGTAGTAAAATTATTTTCGAATTGTTCCTTAATGTATTCTATTTACTGAGTATATTTTCAGGTATTATATTTTACATTTTAAGCAGGCTTTGTTAATTAGTGTTACCATTTTTTTCTTGCCAAAATATGTAATAAAAAAATAAAAATACGTCTGACATTGTCAATATAAATAAATACCTTAATAAGGTTTGGTTAAAGTACTATAATATTTACTGAAATTGTGCTAAGGTTACGTAACGTTATACGAATGAACCTAATATCACTTATGACTAAACAGGTAATTTGAAACATTGTTTTTACTGGTAGTTTACGAGAAATGTAATAAACGAAAAAAGTCGACTCTAAAATATTTTCTCAATTTGCTATTATATTATAATACACTTAAAGGAATACAAATTAAGTTAGTATCGAATTGTCTACTCGGTATTAGGCTAAGTGCCTTCGGCGTTTGAGTGATATGAAAAACGCGGAATTCTTGAAAGGTTCCCGAAAATACATAAATATATAATTCTCCCTCGAAGAAAACATTTCTCCTTGCTCGGGGTATTTTCAGACACACGATACTTTGGCTGTCAGTCCCTCCAGAAACATGAGGAGGCTACTTTGTGTTTCTTTCCTTTTTCTCTTTTTTTGAGTTTTGATATTTAATTCTTACCTCACTTTTGTTTCGGAGTTTTTTCTCGATTTTGCGGAATGGTTGTTTGATTGATGACGAAGAAGATGGATGATGTGACAAGTTGCAAACAAACGAAATAGGGCGTTTATAATAAGCACTAAGAATGCACCCAACTTTATAATGAAAAATTTCGTTTATTTGAATAAAAAAATAATTCTTTAAATTGTTAATTAATTATTATATTTTTATGTACATAATATTCCAATTAATATGTTAAGCGATGTAAAGCGATGTTAAAAAATATACAATTTAATTCGTTAATCCTTGAATATTTTTAAAAAGTTTATTTTTTTTTTCGTTATAGTAGCCAGGCGCGTGTAGGCAGTACATTACGTACGTTCATTTATTTTGGAAAAAAATTAATTAAAAGACTGAATATAATGATCTATTTAAATAAAATAATATGATAATACCTCATTGTCATAGGAATGTGTATGGATATATATGAATATATATTATTTCGTAGAAATTCAAATCAAGTACAACATATTTTAAAGTACTTAGTGACTGAATACACGGCCTTGATAGGGGAGATTTAATTTTAATTTAATTTCTTTCATATTATAAATATGCATATATTAAGTCCTTACATATGAAATTGTCGTTTTCCAATACTGGCTATTTTGAAGGTCAATGTCTTACATTGGACTTGGAATTTCAAATTCTAATGAAAATCATATAAAGGCTATGACATTCCCTTTTCAAAATTACTTATCCGCAGGTACAGGTCGTCTTCCTGATGACGTTGAATACGAATTCAACGAAACGTCGAGAATCGTTTCTCGGAAAAACATACGGTCCGTATAAAATATCCGTAACCATTTACAGTTAAATACGTTTAACGACCGTAATAATATCCTTGACTTTTTAATAAAAATTACGTTTATTTCTCACATGAGTTCCGTCGTGGTACTAATGCTACACAGGCGGCACGCAATATCAACGATGCGTATGGACCAGGTATTTCAAATGAAGGTACGGCGAGTTTTTGGTTTAATCGCTTCCGATCTCGAAATGTCAACCAGCAAGCTCCGCGGACGACCGGAGACTACAGTCGATACCAACAATTTGAAATTACTGAAGCCATGTATTCACTTGGGGACAAATTGTCCCTCAACATCACGCGCGGTATAAAGTCTACGTGACGTTGTAACGTCGCGCACTGTTCCACGACATTGCGCGGCATTTCTACGGGCCGCGGCAACGCAACGCGGAAACGAGATTGTTATCCAACTGATCGAGCTCTAATTGAGCTGTAATGCAAGACCGATGTGATGGCCAACAGCCTTCCGTAATATTGTGTCTTGCTTGGCTATGGAAGGCCCGATTATTTGTAATAAATATTTAAAATCAGTTGCTGTCATTCGAGTGAAATTGACAAAAGATCCGTCAGACATTCGAAGATCGTATAGAATATCCATCCTTCTTTCACTTTGCAGTAAATAATTTCGCACCCACCACCTTTTTCTCCTCTTACGTTTCGATAAACTCGTTAGAATAAATAGATGCGCAGCACTAATCATCATAACTTCATCGGACGGCATTTCCGCGATAAGTGATGTGTGAGCATATGTGAGTCCCGGTGTGTACACGTCAAATGACCGCGTCATTGTCCCCGAAACATGAGCGTAGATGTTGATGCCGCGCGGAATGTTGCGCTATTTGTCCCCTAGTGAATACATGGCTTGAAGGAAAAAAGCGACTCGCGTCGAGGCTTGCCTTTTATGTTGAGTCGGCACATATGTAAATGAGAAAATTCTGAACCAGATCGTTGCTTGTGATGAAAATTGGATTGTATATGATAATCGGAAATGTTCGTCGCAATGGTTGGACCCGGGAAAAGCAGCCAAATAATGTTCCAAACGCAAATTGAGTCAAAAAAACTGCTTGTGAGTGCCTGGTGGACCTTTGCCGGCATAATTCATTACAGCTTCTTGAGATCTGGCATATTGATTATTGCAAAATTGTACTGTCAATTATTGAAAACAATTATGGACAAGGTCGCTATCAAACAACCGAAACTTGACAATTGCTCTAGTCCACTACTTCTCCACACACTCCACAACATATCGTCTTAAAATCACAGAAGCTTTGACATGACACTCTCTGTCACCCACCTAACTCGCCAGACCTTATGCCTTACGATTTTCAACTTTTTCGGAATTAAATTTTAAAGAATTCATTGATTCCCATCAATGCATATTAAGAAGTAAATATGAATAATATTTAAAATACATACAGTATCTATAAAGATGAAATTTAAAATAAATTATTTAGCTTAAAATTAGATAATAAAAGTTTGTTACCACAAAACTATCAACATATCAAAATTGACAGCAGGTTTCTCGTGAATTTACATATCTTTTAAATAAAGTGACATTTTATTTGTGAAGGGACGATTATTATGTTACATTGTTTTATAAAATTAAATTAGATTAGGTAATATCAATTTTAATTTTTTTTTTTTTTTAATAATAGAGATGCGAACACGGAATACGTGTCACATCAATATTCTTACTATTTTCAAACTAAGCTAAACGCTTGTGCTATGAAAATAGAAACGCTTGCTAGTCTGGAGTGAGGTTCGAACCCGCGACCTTTGGATCACGAGGCGAGTGTCCTAACCACAAGACCAACAAGCTACTCTAATTTAATTTTAAACTTTTTATAAATTACCGGCAGACGTAAAGTTACTCTAGGTGGTTTATACAAAGTTTTTAATTAATTAAAATAAATAATTATCCAACCACAAAGTAAACGCTATATTTATTTATTTATTTTATTTCAAAAAATCCTTGTTTACAAATAAAGGTTCTTAACACTAATTTAACAATAAAAATATAAGTTAAAATTACACTTTTTTTTTGTTAAATTTATGAATTATGCCACTCTACTAGGCTACGCCTGTCCCAGAGTGGCGTTATAGAACACAATTATAATATTTTTTTGAATTTGTCTATACATATACAAAAAAATTATATATATTTTGTTTATTACTTAGAAAAATACAGTGAAGCACAATACATGTCTTTAAAAAATATTTAATGCTAATATTATTATGGAAGTATGTTTAACCGGTTAAACAATGGAACCTTTTACCGAACTACGTTATAGATTGACGTGTGACAAAATATTGGTTACATTTTCACCATCATATTTTTGAAAGCTGGAAAGTTTCAACATGGTTTCATGATTGAATTTATGTTTTTGATTAACCCCGTCTACCAGTTGACGTTATAGTGGATTTCCTGCACAGCACTGTTTCAAATTAATTACAGAATCCATTAAAGAACTACTCTGGAGGCTTTGTGTCCATTGTTTCTGTCCTCTGCGCTGCTCGGCACCACCAACAGAGCCTCATTGTTGGAACAGCCTTTGATCGGGGTAATTCCACGTATTTATATATCCACAAAGCGGTGCATAGCCAAGAAATTATTTCATAACCTTTATATATTTTTTAAATATTTTCTGAAAAAACATTGCGGTTCATCCTTTTTAGACAGATATAAAATTAATTTTCTTTTTAACCATTTGGGTTCATTTATTTAAACAAACGGTTTTGGAAAATACTATTATCTTCATCAGGGTGACAAAATCCAAATTATTGACTTTTAAATTTATTTTTAACGAAATTTAAAATAAATTAAATTTTAATAATTATTATTAATGAAATTTAAAATGAATTAAATTCAATAAATATTATTATTAATGAAATTTAAAATAAATTAAATTTTAATAAATATTATTATTAAGTTCTGCGGGTCAACATTTTTAAGTGTTACAGCTGTTTCCGTTTGTAAGGCTATTATCAAACTGTGGATGTACCACGTATAAACGACTTATCTTATAAAATTTTAAGTTACCTCTTCCCCTTTAGTGTAATTAGATATTTATGGTTAAGTCCTATATTAATGTTCGTTTTTTCCCGGGCACTTATTATTAAAGGTGCCTCGGTTTAAAAATTCAATGTTATGCTTAAACATTGAATTTTGTTAAACATTGAACTTAAATATCAAAATTCCCCGTCATCTGCAAGTGTTATTTATAAATATTATTTTAATTTGTGTCCTTGATTTTGGGCTTTTTAAAGATATTGAGAAGTGGAGAGAAGATCATTTTTTGTTGACTATTTAAAAGTTTTATATTTAGATCATTTAAATATTTATTTATTTCTAGTTGCTCGAGTAAATTCATCCCAAAACCTTTTGTTTCTATATGTAAAGGTTTTGGCTCGTTATCACCTATCGGGACGTGGTTTTCATTTAATAATAATATTTTTCATTAATAATAATATTTATTAAATTTCATTAATAATAATTATTTAAATTTAATTTATATTAAATTTCGTTAAAAATAAATACGGAGTTCTACAAATTAAACACAAAAACAAAAGTAATATTTTACTATAACTTTTTATCAGCCAACGTAATATAAGGCAATGAGCTGTTCCATAAATGGCAGAATCTTTCAAATTAATTTTCTAAATGATTTCTTATTTCCCATGGATCTATTCTCAGATCTTGTTCCCGTAAAACTTTTTCGGTGCCTAATTTAAAAATTGTGATTTCATCACCGCTTTCATTACGTATTTCGGAGCCTCTGACACAAACTTATTTTCTAGCGGGATGAAAAAATGGAAAACTCACTGGACCAAGTGTATAAATACAATCTTCAATGGAGATCGTCTTGGGAAACGATTATTTGCAAAAAATGGTATTTAACTTGTTTTTGCCAAACTTTGCAGACAACCTTTATAATTAAATTAGTAATTGTAATCTCGCTAATTAGGCTCTCACTATGCATTATCTAGTGGTGAAGTCAGTACTGATTATTTTCTGAATCCGTCTCTTACAAAATTATTTTTTCATAACACTTTTAAAGGCACTTTCTAAAAATTTTCATTCCGCTTGATTCAACATCCCCCAATCCTCCTGTTGCTCTCACAAACACCTGTCCAAACTTTACGTTAAATATAAAAAAGACACGGGGATTAAGGGAGGCTTTGTTGGAGGGAGGAGGCAGAAGTTGGAAAGATGACAGCTTTGGGTTTAATCTGTTACAAATAAGAACAAAAAATAATCACCCTCCTGAATTGAAAGTACTCTCTTTTTTCGTATATTTTTTTCGTATTTCATTCTTTTTCAGTGAAATACTGTACACAGCTTACCAAGTTTCTATAAAAGTTGATGGGTTTCTGTAAACTGCCCTTTGTTATAATTTTTCCAACTAGTTTTCTCAACACAGGAAATATTTTCCGTGTAATTTTTATTATTCCAATCATATTTCTTATTTTAAAATGTTAAAAAATCTAGGGCGAGTCATAAAATGTTGGGAGAAAAAAATATTGCACATACGAATATTTAGAATGAAATTATTAGTAGAATAGTTTTTAAGCAATTTTTCATTAAGATAATTAATAGAAATAAACTTTGTTTTTACTACTTTTTCTGTGTTTGAAGAAGAAATTTTTCAATATTTTATTAAGTCTTAGTTTCCAAATTTTTAACATTTTTTTCCAAAGTTTAAAAATGTGTGCAAATGGGCGAGACATGATTTTGCTAAGACTGAAGTGTTATTCAATGCTCACTGCCTACCCCCACCGGAAAACAGCAGGGTTTTATTAATAAAAACATGACCGAACTAGCACGAAATATAAATATATGTTTTACTCTAATTGAAAATATTTAAATGTTGTTAGAGAACTTAAACGCTTAATATTTTAAAGCAGTTTTGTTTTCCGTTCTCTATATTCTATTTCGTTAGTTTTGTTTCGAAGTTTCTATTCTTTTAAGATAAGCATATTTTGGCTCATCTGTAGTTTAAGCTTTAATTGCAATATATTACCGGGCTCAAAATCATCTTTGTATTTACGTATTTCGATAGTGGATGACTAAATAAAATTTGAAATTTAAATTTTTATATTAAAATGGCTAGGACCAAAGTGATGAGTTATGAGCATTGCAATTTTTTGGTCACATTGGCTACTTATTTTACTTTATCATAGAAGATAACTGCAATGAAAGACATATGTGGTACGAGGCAAAACAAAAGCAAATAAGTTAGTACTTAATGTGTTGTTAGTGTTAAAAAAAACAGGTGCGTTCCACGTGTCTTTTTTATTCCTTGTTATAATATGTACTATCATTATATTTTTATAAGATGGCAGGCACAAGGGGAGAAAATAAAACTTCAATAAATCAATCCCTCTTCCAAAATCGCCTGTCACTGGAGACCAGCCCAATGGTGCAAATAATGCCTGGAATTAATGTATTGAAACTCTCTTCTTCAGACTTTTATTCGGCAATCTTTTAGAGTGGTTTAAAATCAAAAGAAATTGATTTTTTTAAGTACTTTTAAATATTTATCATCGCGAATAAAATACGAGCAATAATTGAGATATTTTCGTGAGCACTGTCCTTTCTACCAGAGGCTTAAAAATATGGCAGTTAGCAACGCTTGACCGCACTGTTAAAAAAATTCTACTGCTGAATTTTTTTGATAAAGCACAGTGATTTTCTTTCGCCTCCACCACCGGAACTAGATGATCACCTTTAATCAAATGCCGGTATTGGTCCCAAGCCAGGATAAAGGAGGAGGGCTTCCTTTCCTAAATCCTATCCTTCCCATGAACTTTTCCTTTATCAAGATTGCGGTAACCAGCCCCTTTAGCGGCACTCCACCTTACCTTTCCCATAATCCCTATCCTCAATGGCATTTAACACACCGATCGTCTCGTCTCGGTGTGCCACCGGTGAGTCTGATGGTGTGCAGCATCTTTTTCACTCTAAACAAAGTTGCACATTTCGCCTTCTGACCAAAGTCTCGCAGCGATGAGGTTGCTTACGGTGGGGGTAGGCCTGGCGGGCTGGGAGGTCCTAGCTGGCTTCTTACATGTTGAGTGGCGAGCACCTGAGAAATGGGAGCAGCTAGCACAAGATCGTGTGAGCTGGAGGAGAGTTTGCTCTCGGGCTGATGGTGTTGCGGCGGCCAGACGATTAAAAAATGAGCAGCGAGCCACAACCATACGAGACCGACCAACGCAACCTGACCGCTTCCTATGTGAAGTATGCAGGAGAGAGTACGCCTCTCGAATAGGACTATTTTCCCTTCGCAAAGCTCATGAAAGGCGTAGCAACAACAACTAAGTTAGAATGGCGAGGGGATCCTCGATCACGAGGCTCGACTACAACAAAAAACAGTGATTTTCTTTATACTTAACAGATTCCTTAATAAATAAAATATTTAATAATTAAATAAAACACGACTTGGTGTACACCACTAAATATTTATTTTCTTTATTCAAGATGAATAAACATCTCTACAAGTTTCGGGAACGAAGTTCCCTTCCTCTGGAGGATACAATTTATAGAGTATAGATTGTATCCTCCTGAGGAAGAGAACGTCATTCCTGAAACTTGTAGAGGTGTTTATTCATCTTGAATAAAGAAAAGAAATATTTAGTGGTGCATACCAAGTCGTGTTTTATATAATTATTAAATATTTTACCACAAAGTTATAAATCGTTCATTGAAGTAGTGAAATAAAATATTATTGTTTTACATCAGAGTATACTTTCCATCAATAAAGATAGAAAATATTGTGTGATATATATTTATTCTACAGCATTCGTACACTTAACAGAGAACCTGTTTTTTAAAGGCTTTCAGGGTAAAATGTGTCACGAAACTGCGTCAAAAAACATTTGGTAAGAGAATCGTGGGTGGGGTTGCAACGTTATTACGGGCATTTAGTACTTTTGCAATTTTTGTAAAAGTATATTTTTAAATATCAACGAGGAAGAAATATTTTTTCATTACAAAATAACATCGTCTGAACTCTAAATAAAATTCAAGACGATATTTGAATAGACCAAGATAAATTACATTAATCAATTTACGAGATGTAAACAGATGTGCGGAACAAAACCTTTTCCAGTAATGCTGTGATGCATGTATCCGAGTATAATACGTTTTAACTTAAGAGCATTCTCAATATTTCAGCGTTGTAAGGGCATAATGTAACGCAACCCCTTTTCAAAAACGAGGATTGATCTCTTTTAAAGGGGATGTGTGGTAATATCGGTACTAATAAAATAAAATTTATCTAATTTTTAATTACTGTTTTACTAAAATACAATCATTAGAAAAATATAAATCGTTAATATATTAAAAACAACACATTTTTTGGTGAAGATGCAATTAAAAAAAAATATTTTTTTATTTATTTCCTAAGTTAGTCATTATGACATCCCTGTATATTAACTAGTATTTTACATTTTTTATTTATTTATATTACACATAATGAATTACATATATCGTATCGTAGTATTATACAATCTGTAATATAATATATAATACATCTTATATTGTACAATTCTATACTATTTTTATAAATAATAATAATAAATAAATTGCAGAATTTTTTTTAAATCACTCATATTGTTTACATTGTCTGGCACCTCATCATACATTTTTAGATCTCTGTACATTTATTTACACTTTTTTGTTATAGGGTAATTTTATTATTTTTCTATTTCTGATATAGTTATGTATATCGCTATTTACAATAATTTTCTTCTTAAAATATTTTGTTACTGAGAATTTTATGTACAAATATGAAAACGTTATAAATATGTATTTTTTTTATTTCTATATTATATGCTCTTCCCATTTCTTCAATTCTGGTGTATTTTTTTAAATATGATTGTCATCGCCTTGTTTTGCATCACTTATAATTTCTTGATGTTTCCTTCATTGGTTAAATACAAGACTGTAGCATAATATTTTTTTTTTGAGAAGTAATTATAGTATTATATACTAGCTGCGCATTATTTTTACTCAATTTTTTTATCAATATTCCAAGAAAAAATTTTTTTTTTATATTTTTTAGAACATATTCAAAATTTTCTGTCAAAGTTACCCTCTTATCAGGGTTATTTTCAAATAAATTATTATTTTTTCTTTATTGACCTCATATTATAAAATAAAATAGAATAATAACTGGTTACACGTTTCAATTCATTGATATTTCCAGCGTAACCGATGCACTACGCAAATTGCCTTCAATTAGGCGTTTTGCAATTCAGATCGCGCTTTTCACATTATTTATCAATATGGGGCAGTACTTAGCGAAATTCGAATAAGAAAGCGGCTAGAATGTATTTTAGTTGCGTTTGTTTTAAAAATCAAAAATGTTATGATTTTATCTAAGGTTGGTTGAAAAAAGAAAATATAAATATTAAGTGGAGCTATGGGAGTATTGATAAGAAGGGATAATAGAGAAGAAATAGAGAAAATCATATAAAATATATATTATTATAAGTATAAGATTTTAAAAACAAGAAATATTATTCTTGATTGGCAGAAAGTACTGAAACAGCACAAGATAGGGGATGACGGAAGCTCATTGTTGAGGCTTAGGCCCCCGCTGCTGTTAATGATTGTTCTCTTCATTGCGGGTTGATTTTCAATGTTAAAACATCGAGCGGTTTTTCTTAACACTTCAAAATATAGCTTTAGTCAGAGACAAGTCGATTTTTCGTTCTGAAATAAAACGAAACATCATGAAATACATTTCACATTTCCACGAAAAGGTCGACACGTCCCTATTATAGAAGCATTACAATTTAATATCATGAGCACAAAGTATTTATTTACAAACCCACACTTTAAAATAATGAAAATAAATATTTTTTTATTGCCAAACCGTCGTAGAATGGATTTTTAACACTGGTTCATTTAAATTTTCAATCTATTCGTATTCACTCTGTTAATTTTACTTAGGTAGGTTCGCCCGTACCGATATTTTAATTATTCAATTGAAATATTATATTGTTACCAAATGTTAAATTTTGTCGAAGCTATTTACTTCAACTTAATGTTAGTTTATTCATCCTGAAGCATATCCAGAACGCAACTTTAATTTATCACAATTCTGTCAGGTTATAATCTTTTACTATCAGACAATACTTTTATTATCTATTCAGCGCAAAATCTTAATACATTTTTTGTTGCGATATGTGTTTTCTTTAACTAATGAAGTTTTCGTAAATATTCCAAAGTATAAATTTCAATTTTTTTCATTTATTGTAAAGGAAATCTTAATATAAAATGAGATTTTTATTTATATTTCAACTATAAAGTAGAATATTATCTCTTCTTTAGAAACGAGGGCTTGCATTTGGAAGTTTTGCTTGAAGCTTATTTTTATATACGATTTCTAATTAAAAAAGTCTTTGATTGCTTTTTGTAGGTGTTTTTTGTCTTTATTCTTTTTGACGCTATCCGGTAGACTGTTAAAATATTTTTCCCTATATGTATATAGCGGTGCGCAAATGAGGTAGGTATTACAATATTTTGTGTAGGAATATATGGTTTTGTAGTGCGCGATTGTAAATATTTTACCTATTTACTGTTTTACATGATAACAAATCTATAGATAAACTTTTATTATTTTCAAAAAGATGTTTGAATATGGAGGATAGCAATGACAATGGCGAGCAGTCAATATCTTGATACTTTGTGAGTAAATACTGTGAAATAAATATAAATATAAAAATGATCTTAGGTTTTCACGGCCACTCAGAATCTTCTAGTTTGCGTCTGGCTGATGAAGACTGATGTGTTGACTGAAACACTGTGATTGAAACACTGTGGCTGAAACACATCAGCCCTAATGATGGACCCTGCAATGGGATCCGAAACGTCGGCCAGAAAGGTCGTTATAACACGGCATAATACCCCAGAAGACACAAACCAGAAAATATAAATATACTTATCACATGATTTTAATAAATCATAATATTCTGTCAGATACATAGTTTATTTCGCTTTTTCCATAAATATTCAAAATTAATATTATCGTAAATCTAGATGGTTTAGTGTCTGGTTGTTCTGTTGTCTGGTTGTCTATATTCTCTCCATTCTGATGGTAACTTATTCACTTACGTATAATACGAAATATTATTTTTTTCTTTCTTTCGCACCCCCCACTATTTACCCCCATTTGGACACTTGATACTGAGGTATTATTACTCATAATTTTGTAAAGTTTAATAAGTATTAAGTATACCCTGACGAAGGAACGTTGTTTCCGAAACCGGTTTGTTTTACAAAAAATTAAGTGGTGATAAACAAAGTTATTTCGTTTAATTATATTCATAATGAATAACCACAAAGTAATAGCAAAATACAATAGTACGAAATAAATTTATTTATACACAAACAATTTACGGAACTTTTAAGAATTTTTAAACACATTTCTTTTCAAATGATTAAAATAAGAAATCCGAAAAATCCATCTCACTGCTCGTCTGACGGGTAGGTCCTTACGGCAGCCAACGGTAGCTACCCCTTTGCCTCTGTAGTTCTCAGGGTAAACAAGGGTTGTTCCTTCGCTCGCTGTGTTATGAACCGAATCCATTAGTCGTGCCCGCTCGCCCAGAACTGATTCATGGGCTGTTTCGGCCGGTTCCGGGTTCTAATTTGTGGCGAGGGTCTGTCCACATGCGGTGCGCGCGCGATGTGATGTACTCACGGCGTCTTTGAGGAGTGCTGAAGGTCTACCGGGCTGGAGTTCATGAGAGATTTCATGAAAATTTTGCTTTCGTCTCGCATTTATTGAGGTGAAAACACATGCGTCAAGATGTATTCTGGTTGAATGTACACAGTTGAAACTTCGGTTATAGGTTTCGCAAAAATATACCTAAGGCTACTCATTATTGGATTAACTGGCTTGTGTGGTTCAGTGGTCAAAATGTCCACTTATTATGGTTTAATTGCCACTGCGGTCATTCTAAAAAGCCATGTTATATTAATTTCTTATTTTTGTAAGTTGATTTTTTAAATGTATTTTATTTTGTCATAACTTTTTTTTAAAAAAAGAGATCATTTATAATTTAGTTAATTAAAATGTTCAAATAAGAGTTTGGTAAACTTTAATAAAAATATCATAAATAATATACTTCGAAAGTTGTTCGAAGAATATTTTTTCTTCTGAATGCAGGCTTGAACTTTGTCGTAAAATTATTATTCCTTCCTTTTTTATGCAAGGGGAACAACGTTGAAGAATTTCATACCACCATAACTATACTATTAGCTAACTGTATTATTAATAAGCTAAGAGCTTTAGCTGATCTTTTATACATGCTTTTATTTAACTCTCTTTGTCTGTTTGTTTGTTGTTGTGGCGGAATCTTATAATTGATTTTCACCAATTTCCCGACTAGCTAGAGTTCTGAAACTTTCAACAATTACTTTAAGTGTATGACCATACATTATTTAATCATATTCGAGGAGATTTGGTCATTATTTTGATAAAATTTATAATTTTGAATATTAAAAATGCTTACGTAGCTCCGAGATCCATCAATATAAATATGAAAAAAATTACCGATTTCAAATATTTTAATTTTAGTCTGCTGATTCAGCTTTGACATTAGGCGTTGAAATGAAAAGTCTAATTCGATAAATTAGGGTTATGTTGGATCTATATTATCTCTGGATAAGATTAATTTAGAAAAAAATGGTTTGATAAAAAGAACGTTCAATATAATTGTGCGCAATATGCGCAGTATTCTGCGATTATCATTCCCCATCTTCTCGCGTGAAACTATTACCCCATATTGAAAGCATGTCTTCAAAAAATATTTTGATCCACTTGCTAAGATTCATTGTTATAGATCTGTAACAGTTTTTTCTTCATGTGAAGTTGTCTATACTATTCAGTGCTGAAACAGGGTAAGACACCAGAATTCTTCTTCTACCTGAAATCCCCCGTATTTTCGAGTTGTTTATCTTTGTTCTGTTGTTTCGTTGTTATTTCGAGTTGTAGAGAGCTTAGAACTCGAGATTTATAGAGAGCTTTGGCTCGCGAATCTCTTGTAATGAGGAGATCAAAATGATGGATATAATAAATTTTCCGATCGGCTGTGAATTATAACAAATATAATTTTACACATAAGCTTAAATAAAGCTTATGTGTAAAAGTTATAAAGACGCTGAAGTCAAAAAAATGAAACATTTTGAATTCTCAGAATCTTTCCGTGCCACTTTCAATTCAATTCAATTCAATTTTTATTTATTACATAATATGTACATTACAAACTTTATATTTAATGCATACATATTATGAATTTATACACATATATAAACATACATACACATATACATATACCTACATATATACATACCCATATACATATTGTATATTAATATAACAATTTATTATTAACTAATTAAAAGTGACCTGTACAATCTGGTCAGAGGTGTAGGAGAACCCTGCTTCGGAAAACCCCCTCAGACACATGGAATATATCAATATCCAAAGCGATTTTGTTCAGCATAGCTGTAGCTTTTCCAACAGGCATAACCATCGGCAGGTTGATCCTGTATATCGGAATGTGAAACAATCTACGCTGACGATGTCTAAGGTAATTATCAGGAACATACAAACCAATGCTCTGCATTGTCGATCGTACCGCGCAACAATCGATAAAAATGTGTAATCAAATTCACATTCTTTCTAGTCTCTAAACTATTGTAGCCAAGCATACCCTGGAGAAACTCGGTTGAGTAAAGCCAAGGATAATGCCCGTACTCTCTCATGTAGACATATCTCAGAAACTTCTTTTGGACTTTCTCCACCATAACACTTGTAGGGATCGGATGTCTATTCAAAAGTCTTTAATTTAAATTTTGCAAAAATTCCGCCAGAGAACGCGTTCACAACCCTCTGACTGCAACCAATTTTTTTTCTCCACCAGTGTCTAGTACCTGGTAGTAAACAGCCGACAGACCGCCCACCTTTCGCATTCACGTTGCAAAGTCTTTATTTGAGACTAAAACCTCGCTTTTTTTAAGTTTTGCTTTGAGTGAGATCTTTTCGTGAAAGTACTTGAACCTAAGTGCATTTTTGCATTTCGCACAAAGGGAAAGAAAGCGGATTCTACTTGATGTTTCCTTCTGGCGGGACACAATGATATTTATAACTTGGTTTTGCACATTATTCTGGAAAATTTTTGCATACAAAATGGTTTTATGCTCTGGGATCTTTTGAAAGAAAGAAAGAAAACGGGAAAAATTTCATTATTTTTAGATGTTCAAAACACTGTTAATTTTAATATGTGAATATTATGAAAAATGAACTTTATGGTAATGGTATGGAAAACGAACAATTTTTCATACAGATTAAACTTATTATTAGTTCAAATTTGCATTTTTAAAAATGTATAATATGGTAAGATAACAATGCTACGATAGGTGTTGTTAAGGAAATTATAATTCGGAATCCAGACAATATCTTTTTCAAGATTTTTCAAATTTTTCGATATTTGCTACACCGATTTGTATTTATTATGTTAATTGTGTAAAACTTAACAGATTTAATCGTTTGCAAATTATTCAATAACACTTTAAACGTTTTATTGGATGAAATTCAACATAAATTTGGAATAGCGTACAGAAATAATGTTCGGTACCGTTTTGGTAATAAACTTCGACAGTTTGAATTTACGATGAACAGATGCGACCGCTTAAAAATGCATCCTTTAGCATTGGGTGGTTTTATTGAAAATGTTATGCAGCCAGCGGACATGCATTTAATGCATCAGCCACCATGTAGAGTGGGTTTATAAGCCCGAAGCGCACACAACGATAACACGTTTCTCATTGCCAACAAGCAGCTTGAAAGCTTATTCTAAAAATGTGTGTGCGTAGTATTTTTAAATGGAGACTAACAGAATATATTTACTTTAACTGTTGAAAATATCACTCTTAACTTTACACACTTTACACGGGTAAAATAATAATAAAATATAGTGTAATAATGGCATTCAATTATTTACTGTTTGAAAATTTTGCATTTAAATTGGTTAGTAAAATTATTATTACTATCAATAACTTTAGGAACCTTTCAGTTCTATGTCCAATAGAACAACCGCTCTCTTGACCTCTCTGTAGTGAGTTGTGTTGTCCTAGAATAAGATTTTTTCTCAATCTTTCTTCTATTACCAACGGATTTCCACTGCCGTTACTTCATCTTCTTTTTCTTCCTCAGCCTTCGTCTTTTCACTGCTGGATTTAGGCCTCTTCTTTATTTTTCCATTCTTTCCTGTTGTTGGCTAATTGTAGCCATTTCTTTCCCCCCACAGCGACAATATCATCGGCCCATCTCTTTTGAGGTCTTCCGGTGCCTCTTTTATTTTCCCAAGGTCTCCATTTCAGAACTCTGGGAGACCATCTTGCAGTATCCTGTCTTGTGTCAACGTGTCCTGCCCATTGCCATTTTAGCTTCACTACGTGATCCATGATATCCACTACTCTAGTTCTGCGCCTAATTAGGCTTAGGCTTACTCCAAGCATGGATCTACTTCATAGACTCCCAAATTTAAAAAGCACTAAAAATTTATTTTAAATGGGTTTTCCTCACCTAGAAAGGTAGCATATTATTTAAAAAATATGAATTTATATTATATTTTTACTTACTATTAATATACTTAATATAATATATAATATTTATATACTTAATACTTAATAATAATAATAATAAATACACTTAATATTAAATTAATATTGTTATAAACTTATTTAATATATAATATTAAAAAGTAATGAAGCATTAAAAAATATATGCTTTGATTTTCAAATTTTAAAAATAAAGCATTAAAATAACTGCTAAAAGAAACATAATGTAAGAAGTTTATGGATTCGTCTTCTTACTCTTTTTTTTATGTCTTATCCGTTAAATGGACGTTGGGATATTGGCTATAAGAACTAAATTAACTATGACCTGGAATAGCTCTTCAATAGACTGGCTAAACCAGGTTTTTCAGCCATAATGTTCTCCTTCTTCCAGGGCCCCGACTTCCGGCAAACTTTCCTCGTATTCGTACTTCTCTGATCTCATCGCATGTCCGAGATATTGAAATTTTTGGATTTTGATTGTCTTAATCACTCTTTTTTTTATTCATCCGAACTATAATATTTTCATTCGTATCAATGTTGCCTTGAAAACAAGATCACAGCAGCCAATTGGACTTTTAAATATTGAGTCAAATTTCAGCAGAGAACTTTTAGTTTCGAAGATGAACCTCTATCTAAAGAAACTATAGTATAATAGAGCTTTAAAATATAAGTACACAAAAACTACAATCAAATCGCAAAGAAATTTGGAATACCGAAGACGTTTTTGGGCATTGTTAGCCATTCCAATGTGGGGTGTCCCCCGCATAAATTTTTTTAGATTTATTTGTTAAACTTTCGCAGCATTTTTTCCTGACCGTCAAAAGAATAAACCATTTTTGGACAGCTTAATAACGAGAGATGAAAAATGGATACTGTACAACATTCTATATTTATGATATCATACTCTCTTTCATTGACAATAAAAAATTTCATTTCCTCGCACTCATGACGGAAGTTCGCTTCTATTGCAAATGACCGTCACGTTCTCCATTTTTTTTAATATCAAAACTCTAGTATATTTATATACAGGCTGAACGTTGGGAGGATGCAATAGTAAAATAATTGTTTAATCCGTGAGGGGATCAGGTCTGAGTCCTGACAATAAAGGAAATGATTCTCATTAAAGAGTTAAGGTTGTTATTACAGTCGTTAGACATATTTAACTGTAAATGGTTTCGGATATTTTATACGAACCGTATGTTTTTCCGAGAAACGATTCTCGACGTTTTGTTGAATGCTTATTCAACTTCATCAGGAGGATGACCTTTACCCGCGGAGGTAGACGGCGGACTGATTACAGCTTTCGAGGGCGTAAATTATATGCACTTCGTGTGGAAGAAGTGAACTCCACAACATTATGTATAATTTACGCCCTCGAAAGCAGTAATCAGTCCGCCCTCTACCTCCACGTCTAAAGGTCGTCCTCCTAATGACGTTGAATAAGCATTCAACGAAACGTCGAGAATCGTTTCTTGGAAAAACATACGGTTCCTATAAAATATCCGCAACCATTTACAGTTAGAGATGATTCTTCTTGATCAATGATCCTTGGATTTGAAGGAAAGTTTTGTACTTTATCACACTTTTACAAAAAATTAATTCACAGTTCGATCCTTCAACTTCCTTTTGTCACAATTAGTCACAATTGAGTTACGAAAAAGTAAGAAAGTTTCTGAGATGTTTCTCCTCTCGGGCAAATCATTCTAGATCTATCCGCTAGATAATGCTCTAATACTAATAATTTACGGAAATCGTATGGAATGTTAATTTGTTTAATAATTAATTTTGATAATTGGATGTCACGTTGTTATAATACATTGTTTTTCTACAAATGTAAAAATAACTTTTAAAACATGCACATAGAGGGGTAAGGAAATATGTTAGAGAGTCAAATGCAGCCCTCAGTTGATTTTCGTTACGTGGAATACGACAATATCCGAGGGGATGTGGTTCAATAATGGGATTGCTCCTGTAGTGGACATAACCGCAGGTAGCTGGTTCTACATTCTGGAAGATCAAATATCCTGTGTTACCGGAAATAATAAGCAACATAAGGCCAACATTATTCATAATTACGTGTGCACACACGCCTACTGATATATTGAAACACAGGAAGTTTGCATGTGAAGCCTATTGAAACAAGTGAAGGCGTCTCTATAAGAAGGGTCTATATGCAAAAACAAAATTTTACAGGAAAGAGAAAAAAGCACTTTGTGAAATAAATAAACAGAATCTCCGATTTTTTCATTTTCTAAAATTTACTTGCCTTTTATTTATGTTTTCTTTGTTTTTTATATTAATAAGCAATTCTAGTGACATCTTGGAACTGTCGTATTTCATCTATATTACTACCAGATGAATATAGAGGAATATAGACTCTTTTTCCACCTTAACTTTGTAACTTTTGTGGTCAAATTTCGGCAAGATTGAGTTGAAATAATGGAAAAGAAATACCGCACATGGTGCATATTGTTACATATTAGTATTTTAGAAAAAATTAACCCATAAAAAACAAGTTTTTATTATACTCCCTTTCTTTGTAAAATATAATAACAATTAAAGACGAATTAAAACATATAATATAACACTAATCTCACAGTAATTTAATATATTTCTAAAATGTCAGATTATTTGAGCTTTGATAACACACTTCATGTTTTGTGTAGTGAAGTACCTATTATGTATACCGATGGAGTAATTCAAATTTAGAATATATTCCGCGATGTTATCGGGCCGCCGTTGCTAGTAAGCAAACTTTTCTAATGATTCCAATTTGAAAAAACCAATAAAATTTCTAAAATTCCAAAATTATACTATAATTATTCATTTTTTTAACGAAAATTTGATAGATCTTTTTGAGCGTCGCCACGAGTCTACTTGCCAAGTTTCAGCTCGATTGGATTACGGGAAAAGGTTTAAAAATCGATCCAAATTTTTTTCACCCGGCAAGCCGACAAGCAAGCAGACGCCACGAGTTAATATAAAGGGAGTAATAATAATAAAGTCACTTTTTGACCTGATGTATTATATAGACCCTTTTTATAGGGACGCCTTCAAGTGTATTCATGGTGTGTTGAAGAAGATGAAAAAGAAGAGCATTGAGATTTTCACTTCAAATTATTTTAATGTATCAAAGATATTCAATTAATCATCTTTGATATTCTTATGGTCCAATTCGTGTACATTGTATTTTATAAAGTGATCACGTAAGCGAGCTCATACAGGTCATAAGTCACTTTCAATACTTTCATATACGTTTCCAAAATAAATAGCTAAGATCTTAATTTATTAGCTATCCCATAACATTAAGCCTTTCCTGAATTCTGACAATAAACTGGATAAATAAAAATAAAAAATGATTCGAAAAACTCAATGATCAACTAATTGACACGCAAAACAACATTTTTTCCCTAAATAGGAAATAATCATTTTAATAATTCAAAAGGCTTCAAAAAGGTAAACAAGAAAAGTATCTAAAATATTATATATTAGGTAGAATTGCGAAACCTTAATAAAGAAATTTCACAAACCCTTTTTCTCTTTATTTATTTGAGAAAAGCTTCATTGATAATAACATCGCATGTAGGCAGTTTTATTCCAGAACATATATATTTTATACAGGAATTTAAATATGTGTTATTATTTAAATTAATCAGATTTATGGTTTTCATGATGGCGCTAACATAAATTACATGAAATAATTCAAATAAGTATTTTCTTTGTAAGAAATCCGTATATTGTTCAAATTATATTCTCTTTTACGTGAAACGCGTACCTCGTTAATTTCATACGTGTAAGTCTGAAATTAATTGATATTAAATTCTCTTCCGTACGTATATCGTTTAGAGAGTGGCTCTTTTAAAACAATTGATAACTTTTTTCATATTTTAAACGGCACTCATTAATTACCAGCAACACAATTTTAAATCCTTTCTACATTACAAGTTAAATTAAGTACATTATAAGCCCACGCGTTCATTGAAAATACTAAAATATATAAATTTACTTAGACACGTTATTAAAATTGAGTTTGGTTTAAGTAAGGCAACTACTGTTCCATTTTAGCTCCACTTGTATAAATAAGTTACAACGCTATTAATGTTTGAATTAATATTACGTGATTAAGTTCAAGGAATAATTATTTCTGTATTTTGTACATTAAGTAAGTGACGAAATGATTACATTTTCTATTCATATTCGTTAAAGCCTGTTTCATTTAGCGTCTCAGAGAAGTAGAACCATGTAATGGGGGTGGATAAACCAAGTGAGCTCGCGATTGAGAGACTGAGTTATAGAGCGGTAAGGGAGGTTTCTTATTTTCTACCCTATCGGTTCCCAACCCCATAGCTACCTATTTTTCATCTCCTTTATTGATTAATTTTAATCAAACGCATGTTTGTTAAATGTTACATACATTTTTTTTCAAAATAACACATAGACGTGGTGGATTATTTCCCACAGAAATGTTATATTCGCAGAATCCATCCACCGAAAGATCTCCCTTGACATTGTCTGGAGTGGCGTCATTATCATTTAGTATGGCTGATACGGTTTATTGTTTCTCTAAGTAATATACCACAATTCTTTTCTGTCGATATATCAAATTATTTAAAATTGATGACTTCGTCGGTTAATTATAATTAAAGACAATATTCAGGTATCCTCGAATACGTTCATGGTACCATTGGTTGCTCGTATTTTCACCATCCACATTTGAATAAACTGGCGGAAAAGTATTATCGAAAAAAATATATATATATTTTCGAAGGAAGTAAACTCTTGGTGGTGAGACATTCTAATAAAATAAATAAAAATATCTTAGTTAAACACCACTTATATTTATTTTCAAGTCCAACCAGGTTTCGCTACGACCGTAGCTTCTTCAGGAAGAATCTTAACTACCTAAACATTCAAAAATTATGTGCTTATATACTAATGTGAAAGGACGAAGTGCCAATAGTGGGGGTAGGGGGTGGGATTTCGCACGGAATATTATTATTAAGAGGGAACATATTTAAAAGTAGACTAAAAGATAAATTTGCTTGATTATTAATGATTTTATGATTCATATTTTTTCTTGTATTTGTTGTATTGTATTGTTGATTTGTATTTGAGTTTATAAGATCTATTGTAATTAATTAATATGAATGTATTTCTGTTAAATACAATTTATATATATATATTGATGCACCTACAGACAAATATCAATGTGATGTTTTGTGGGTCTGAGATGTAAAAAAAAAAAAAAAATTAATAAAAATAAAATAAAATAAAAAATATTAATAGCTTTTCTTATCTCGAATGCCTCTTAATTACCTATTCCGTTTTTATGAATACCAATAACTTCCTATTCAGTTTTTATGAATAATACTAATAGATAACAGGCTAGATAATTTAGAGGCATTAGAGATAAGAAAAGCCATTGATATAAATCATAAAATCATTAATAATCAAGTAAATTTATCTTTTAGACCACTTTTAAATATGTTCCCTCTTAATAATAATATTCCCTGTAAAATCCCACCCCCTAATCCCACTATTGGCACTCCGTTCTTTCATACTAGTATGTAAGCACATAATTTTTGAATTTTTAGGCAGTTAAGATTCTCCCTGAAGAAGCTACGGTCGTAGCGAAACCTGGTTGGATTTGAAAATAAATATAAGTGGTGTTTAACTAAGATATTTGTATTTATTTAATTAAATTATAACTTCTCTTTAATACCTACTAAGGCGCTCTGTCTGCGGTTCACCATTCAATGCTACTAAATACTATCTCTTTAATTGTAAAATATTATTGAAAGATTGTTATGGTGGTTTAAGAAAATCTTTCGTATTTTTAATTTTAAAAGAAAACAACAATTCCACTCCTAGATATCTCGACTTAATTTTTATATAAACATTCAATTATCTCAAGTTTAAAAAGGCATGTAAAATAAGTAAAGTATTTCAAGAAATACAGGCAATTTAAGCAAGGCTTATTTGAAGTCTCATTGAGCGAGGTGAGCGCCGTCACACCGTATTGTAGGTTCCCGTTTTCCGCTCCCGGGAGCTGTTCCCGCCCGGGAAGAGCTTCCTGTTCGGTGACGACGTCTTTGGACACTCCCTAACGAATGTCACCTACATCTAGAAGAAAATCACCCATTATATTGTACCCTAACCTACCGTACCAACGTCGTATCAGAGCGGAGAAAGAGTTGAATTATTAGGGCGTATTTATTTATTTAAGTCTTTATTTTTATTTTTTGTTTTTTATTTTATTTTTCATTTATTGGTTTTCTAACAGCCATATAATTAATAAATCTTAAAAAAAAACATAATTGATGTATGAGTCTTGGGCCAATTACAAGAAAATACATATGTACAAGAATATTATACCAGGATCGATAAAAAATAAGAAAAAACAACATGTCAAATAGTAAGTTTGTGTGAGTGTGTATTTGTGTGTTTTTATGTGTCCGTGTGTGTGTTCACATGTGTGGGAAGAAAAAATGTCATCGCGCGAGTTTATACGTAAGGGATTTTGTAAACTGCTCATAACTTAAATTTAAAATATCGAGATCTGCAAAGGCAGTGTCATAGGTATCTAGAACTCTGTTAATAATACAGTTTTTACCGTAGTTTTTTCTCCAATGATTTACGTGGAAAAGGCGTGGTGCTCTTGTTCGTTTATGCGGGAAATTAAAGTGTATTGAATTTAAAATTTCAGAAGAATCTATGCGATTATTGAGTATTTTGTAAAGGTATTTCATATCGCTTATCGTTCGCCTGTCTTCGAGAGTAGTTAACTTGTGGTACTTATATGCGTCGTCATAGTTATCGAAATGGACGTGATTTTTAAAATTCAGTGCTTTTGTAAACGTCTGCTGAATGCGTTCGAGACGCTTTTTATGTATTTCGTAATATGGAGACCAAATTGGTTATACAAATCCCAAAATGCTAAGTACATAACAAAAGACTTTAGTTGTGTAAGAGATGATGAGTGAATATTTGAATGAGTATTATGGTTGTGTAGGAAAATGAATGATGCTGAAGGTGTGTGTTTGTATTATGGCCATATGTTGGATAGATGCATCTCGCTTGGCCGAGTGATGCTACATGTATTGTGTTAATGCGCTCAAGTATAACGTGTAGGGAAATGTGTTAAGCTAAGGCAAGACAAATGGAGGATGACAAGGAACACCCGCGATTTTACAACGGTCGATTTATTTATGTGAACGTTTACAATACTCAATGTACTCACGTATATGTTATGTATTGCATTTTATATATGAATATGTGACCATGTATGTTTTCTTACTTGCATTGAGTCAATTATTTATCAAATTATTAAATTACATTTTGTTGACGGTTTTTATTTTATTTTTAAATATTTACTCACGTTTTGTATTGTTTATCTTACGTGTCTTCTCTTTTGCATTGAATGAATTATTTCTAAATTTTTTAAATGGGTTTTTATTTTAACACTTGGAAATTACAATATATTGCTCTTCTATACTATATTTATTGTATATTAATATTTTTCATGTAAAAAAACCTGCAATGAATTAATTAATCCTATTTTCTATTTTTGAAACAGCATTTTGTCTTATATTGTTTTATTTTATTTTATTTTAACAAATTTAAGTTACAATGTTCAACACTATTTTTTTACATCTATAGTATATTCATATTATTACTTATAAAAACCCCCTTGGGCGTAAATAAATAAATATATAAATTAACATATAAATATATAATGGATTACGGAGTACAGTAGATAACGTGGCGAAGGCTACGGCGGTCGGCGAAAGAGTGGTGGTACCGGCGCGCCGTCGGAGTCGTACCTCGTCGCCCGCGTCTCCATGGTATGGTTCGCCTCGAGCGGCGATTGGTTGCCTTGCATGATCGACGATCTACTAGAATCGCAGCAGGCCAGAACAGTTGTTTTACAATTTATTAGAACTACACTTCTTTTAATTTCCACTATTACTTTTCCCCGACTTCTTGCCTTCGCGTTTGTAGAATTATATTGCCCTCCAGTTAAAAAAGTATTCTTAAGCTATTACACAAGTATCGCTCATGATATTGGCCTTTTGAAGCATTTTTTGGCCCTTAGGTGAGCCTTTGTGAGACCTGGGCAAATTGTCTGGTTTTAGTAAATCTAACCACAAATAGGTAAAAACTGCGCTGCTCCTGTCTGGTCTAGTTGTCGCTGAATGATAATGACTTCGATTTACGTTAACTTGGCTTCTTCAGGCGTACTATTATTTTTTCGCATTTATATTCCCATTTTATTTATAATACCATTTAAAAAATCTTCTAGTTTGGGTTTTTCTGGAGTATTCTGCTGTATGTATGTTTCAGATCCTAATGGAAGGTCCATAATCAAGGCTAATATTAGGTCCTTACATATGAAATTGGCGTTTTGCCGTACTGGCAGATTTGATCTCAAATATCTTCTCTTTGGTTAGGAATTCCAAATCCAAATTTATACAGCTATTTACTCATGTATTTGTGTTTTGAAAATTATAATTCATTTGTTTTTTCCTCAATTGTTTTTTTCTTTGCGTCACTCAGTTTACAAAATGAAAAACTTGAAATATCGCGTTATTTACGAGTACGAGTTCCACCGTGGCATCAGTGCTGCAGAAACGGCTCGAAGGATTAATGATGTGTATGGCAACGGTACCGCAAAAGAAAACACAGTGCGTTTTTGGTTCCAACGTTTTCGTTCTGGAAATTTCGACCTGCAGAACAGGCCCCGTGGACGGCCGGAGACCAAAGTTGATAATGAAGAATTGAAGGCTATTGTGGAAGCGGATCCATCGCAAACCACATCCGAGTTAGCTGCAGGCTGCGGTGTTAGTGATAAAACTGTTTTAATCCACTTGAAGCAAATTGATAAGGTGAAAAAGCTTGAAAGGTGGGTACCTCACGAATTGAGTGAAGCAAATCAACAAACGCGCGTTGACTGCTGCGTTGCATTACTCAACCGGCACAATAATGAAGGGATTTTAAATCGAATCATTACATGTGATGAAAAGTGGATCCTGTACGATAATCGGAAGCGCTCATCGCAATGGCTGAACCCTGCCGAATCAGCCAAACCATGCCCCAAGCGAAAATTGACTCCAAAAAAGTTACTTGTGAGCGTTTGGTGGACTAGTGCTGGTGTCGTTCACTACAGCTTAAATCTGGCCAGACGATTACGGCAGATGTCTATTGTCAGCAACTGCAAACCATGATGGAAAAGCTAGCTGCTAAACAACCAAGGCTGGTTAATCGCTCTAGGCCACTGCTGCTTCATGATAACGCTAGACCACACACTGCACAACAGACGGCTACCAAATTAGAGGAGCTTCAATTGGAATGTCTAAGACATCCACCGTACTCTCCGGACCTTGCCCCAACAGATTACCATTTTTTTCGAAATTTGGATAACTTCTTGCAAAGGAAAAAATTCACCTCCGATGGGGCAGTCCAAACCGCCTTCAAAGATTTATTGATTCCCGTCCGAATGGTTTTTTTAGTAAAGGGATCGATGAACTACCTATGAGATGGCAAAAGTGCATAGATAGCAATGGTACATACTTTGATTAAATAAATATATTATAAAAAAAAATTCGGCTTTATGTTCCTCCCATACTAAACGCAAATTTAATATGTAAG